>CACKRE030002060.1:203304-229441 GCA_902602495.3 Ectocarpus sp. CCAP 1310/34 | reverse complement strand
GTGAGAGCCTGGTCCGGTGAGAACCCGGCGTGCTCCGTCCCGGCTTTGTAGGGATGCGAGGTCAATGGTCACACGACTACGGCATGCACGACTATGAGTATGAGTACACCCCTACTCTTGTACATCCTCTCTGCGCCGCCGTTTGTCACTCCCGTTTTCTTGTACAACATTTGCTGCCTTTTCATGCCTCGCGCTTGCTCCAGAGATGACCCCCAGCAGCAGGTAGAGACAATATCCCACCGACTCCAGACCAAGAAAGGGGGAGACGCAGGCGCCTCGTCCCCCCCCGCGGCCGGTCATACCTACCACCACCACCACCACCATTACAGCAACGCCCAAAGCCATCACGCCGACGCTCCGTCGATCCCGACGAAGTCTACGTCAAAGTCGTCTACGAAGCACGCTCGAGAGAAGGTCGCGGGTTCGAAACAGAAGGCTGGCACTGAAAAAACCTACAGCTTTCAGTGGGACGAAGGTAAGAAAACGAAGGAAGTTTGGCCGTGCTTGTAAGAATAAACCGCATGTCCTTGCATTTTGGTCTCAAGTCTAAACGTTATGATCCATTGGGAGAAAACGCGAAATCGATCGTTTGTGTTGCTAGCGTACAATGTTATGTTGTGATATCTTGCTCTCCAAGTCTCACGGAGGCAGCTTTCGACTACAGCCGCGCGCGTTGCAAAAATCCCATAATGATCGCAATCGCCTCCATGCGTCAACGTGTACTGTGGCTTGCGTGGTCTTGGAACACCCCGCAGCTCTCTGCCCTAGCCTTGTTCGGATGCTTAACTCTTCGGCGGAAAGACTATTGGCCGTGCGTGATAGGGTTGGCGTAATCGTAACTCAGGGATGCGTTGCGAGTAGAAACTCACCACGGCAAGCACCAGATGTGAGTCCCTCCCGCCTCTTCATCGCGTGCCATGCTCCAGAGTTTCTGCTTCCCGGGGTGTCGGACTCAGCGACGATCATCTTCACAGTTCTCCACCAAGCGCCAACGCGGGCGGTGTGCCTGGGACAGACGTTCGTGGAGCCAAAGCGGTTCAAGAAGAACATGGAACACGTGTGCACCGTCGCCCTCGCGAAGAAGCAGGTAGAGCAATGTTTGGAGGAAGAGCGTCAGCGGCGGCAGTGGTGTGGGTTGAGGTAACTCGTTCGTTAGTCACAGGTTGTGCGGGGTGGGAGACGGGCCCGCTGTAGCCTATTTATGTTGTGCCTGTCTCCCTCTCGTTACCCTTGCGTTTGTTGCTCTTCGCCTCTGTGAAAAGAGCCAAGCCCACACTTCTACGTGAAGCAGGAATTTTCTTCGATGACAACGCCGTGGCACCCATAGAATCCGCCTGGTTCGAAGCACAATACTCAGCTTTTCACCCTTCGGTCGCGGCAATGCACTTTTCGAGGATCGTATGCGACTATTTCCGCACTTTGACATGGTACCAGCACCCTTTTCCTGTAGTCTCGTGGATCGAAGATCCTAGCGGTGTCGTCCTTCTGCTTTTCACTCAAATACCTCGGTATGGCATCGTGTTGTCGTCTCCTACGGCTTTTTCCGTCCCTCAGCGGATAGCGATGTCGGAATTCGTGCCCCACTGCTTCCATGACTGGTCACTGAGTCCAAGCCCCTCACCCTTAGCTACCAAATTGTCCACAGCCCGCGTGTGAGGTCTGCCCGTTCCACCTATGCAGCATCGACCACGGGCCGACTGATGTGTTTTTCGGCGTGAACCATAGTGCTGTGTGAGGTATCGGAAACACGCCATGCGACAAGTAATACTTCCCCTGGTTTCGTTTCGTTACTAGGACAGCAGTAGGCTGATGTCCCTCCGACGGAAGCTCGTAACCACTTGAAAAGCAATGCCCGCACCATTTTTCTCCTGTCTAGGTGGAGGTACCCTCCGCACCACACAACCGCGGAGAGGAGGCGAGAATCGCCAACATTGACTCGGCGAAACCCGGCAAGCTCACGTTCACGATACGGTAAGGAGATGGAAAAGGAGGGGGGGGCGGTTCTCATGGTGTGCTTGCTGTAGCCTTCGACCGACTGGAACTCGCCCCCGGGATGATGGACTCACTTCACTCCGAACACAGAAATTTCTGCAACTTTTGCGTGACAAATAATCTGCTTGGACATATCTCCGGCTCCTCACAAGCGACGGCGATCTTGTGCTCGCCCGAGTCTCATCCAAATCCAACCATGTCGCATCAGCATCAAGTGCCGCACCTCTTCCGCCACTGCATCAGATTGTCGCGACAATGTATGAATACATTGACCATGAGGACAACATGTAGCCTGATGCACCCATCTTATGGAAAATGCTCAAGGAAGTCCGATCGAGTCGGGACATGGGCATCGGTCGGGTAGAATCTGGGTCGGGCCGGTGCTTGGTGGTCACCTGCACCACATTTCTCCCGCCCAACGTTTTTTTCAGTGACGCTAGAGAGCCTTAGAAGAATGTCCAGTGAACACTGTATCGACAGCTTTCTGTTCGTACGTCTGTCTTGGAGCTGTCCACAGAGACACGATATCGACATCCTTGTAGACGTTCCACCTGAGATGTAATACTGAAAGCTGTTGTAACTTACCCACCAACAACCCCACGTTTTTTTTCTTCGAATTTCATCTCATTCCGATTGGTCGCCTATTGTACCCCACCACCCTTTTCCAACGTCTTCACCCAAACATGGGAACATTAACCTTTAGCACACGCGCCGGTTCACTTCGTTCGATTAACCCCGTCTGCTCGTCTTTGTGATGCCATGACCGTGGTCGGGTCTCAACTCTATTGGTTTTTATCCTCATCAGCTATACATACACGAGTTCCGTTATTGTCGTCTTGTAGATGACGATAGCATAACACATGATTGGGATGCATGTATCATACCCAGAAGCGTCTATTATGAGTAGTTCATCATGTCACGCAGACGCGCGGTTTCGTGTGCAGGCAGTTCAATCACCTCGTATGCTACGGAGGACGATGACCCCCATCCTTATGCGACGCATACCCTGAAGCAAGTAGAAATTCACTATTACGCACAAACATGGCTTGTTTTCCCGTGTTTTTTACGTTGAACGAATTGTGTTGTCTATCGCAGGAAGGCCTCGTCCTGCGATGCGCACTGCTCGGAAGTTCATGGACCCATCGCCGAAGAGGTATATGTATTGCTGGTATGCCAACGGTTATTTGCCGGTAGCTCACGTGCATAGATAGCGTAGGGGAGACAAGATAGACACGCAAGCGAAAGAACGGCTTCATGACGGCATCAACAGGCCATAGAAAGATGCAAGGTGGGACAGAATGGTCATGAGGGGTGATAATCAAGCACGATGGGTTACAGCAGTAGATAGAAGTATTACTCCCGACAAAGGAGTTGTCACCCAGGCACTCAATGGGAATACGGTTTCATGGCATCTCCCGTTATGCTCAGCGCCACGTCCGATCAACATTTGCCACGTCCATCGCCCTAACCCAAACAGCACCATCCCCATCGCAATGATAAACACAATCAACCGCAACATTATTCCCTCCTCTATTTCATCCCCACCTCCTCTCGTGACTCCGCGGCGTGACAGATCAACACGTTGGCGCTTGCGGAGGGCCAAGTGCGTGGGCGGCAGAACGAGTCAACTTCTTCCGTTATAGGCCACACCAAGGAGAGAGATGGGAACACGCACGCTAGTCACGACGAGAAGAATTCCCACGGTGGTAGCAAAAGGTGAACGAGAACGAAGCAGCGCCGAATATCAGTCGCCGCTGTTCAAGGCTCGAGATACACAGTTTCACGGAGGAATACATGAACTTACAATCGGCAAGAATCAATAACGATGCCGCCGCGTCACCACGAATAACAACCAACCATCGGCCCATGTTCATCAATCGCGCGCAGCAAACAACAAGCTACCGCCACCCCTACCACTTCACCGCCGAGAGGGCGGCTGGGGACCACTGGAAAGACCGCCACCACGATGAAAGTCGGGGACTTGTCCACCGTGTGGTGGGTGTGCGTGTGGCAGGGTGTGCTCAAGATTTTCCGAAACCTGGGGGACGCGCAAGCTAAGGTAGCTGAACCAGATTGTGCAGTGGCAGTGGCAGTAGTCGTGGTCTTGGACGTGCTTAATGTTGCCCCGAAGATATCGCACTGCTCTCTCTCTCTCTCTCTCGCTCGCTCGCGCGCGCGCGTCGTGCCGGGAACGCTGCAGAAGGAGTACTTTCTCCTGTACTAATAACTAATAATACTTGCGTGCTTTCTCCTGAAAAAAATGCCCTGATCGTTTCGCATTGCCTTTGAAGTTCAAAATGTGTACGTTTTCAACTTGCCATTTTCTCTGTTGTCATTTTCATTGTTGTTTCACTCGCAGTATTTGGTCTCCAGTTACTCACCCGCCCGCACAACTCGAAAGCCGCGCCCCCTGGCGCAGCCTAACTTAGAATGCGCTCTGAGAATCCTGTCGCGCATGCCATAACGTGTGACTGTAACAGCTGACCTTGCCCCTTGACCGGTGGACCATAGCACCGGCTGAGGAAGAACCCGGCGGAAGGCCTGCAAGACCTGATCTGTGGCTCGTCTCCGCTAGCCCCAAGAGGTTCGCGAGAGCGTGGGTCGTGGCTTTGGAAAGACTGTAAAATATTTTGTTTTCGTGGCCTCTATTGTTTTGGGTGGGAGGCGTGCTCTTGTTTCCTGCGATGGCCTGTGTTGTGGGGCAGGCGTCATTGACTCTTTTCGTTCGACAGCGGGCCGGAGCGTGGTCCAGTATCGACAGCAAGAAAGCGGCAAGTCGTGAAGTATGTGGAGTGGGGCCTTGTCTCACGTCCACGTTCGGCCAACTCGCAAGAAAGAACGAGATGGTAGCGTGCGAGGCAAACGGAGGCAAGACACATATCTCGCCACCGGTCTAACCGCTTCTTCCATCAACCTGACCACAGGTGGCTCGTTTTGCGATGCGTCTCAAAAGTGGACAAGCTGCGATTCGAGGAGATTATCGCCAGGAACCAAGCAGGCCTCGCACAGCGTGCACCCGCCATTGTGGAGACGACCGTCGAGTCGACATTATAGCGCCAGCTTCACTTGGGAAGGCGGGTAGCTGTCTTGTGCGGGCGTGGTGCAGGGTGGTGCACTCAACAGCGCAAAGGTGTTGTGGGCACATGCACACACCCATTCGTCACTGCGCAAGTTTCACGGTAGCATTGATGGGACGAAGCACGTTCCGACCGTGAATAGCCCTGTGGTGCCATGCGCTCCATCCTCAGTGGACAGGGTTCAGCGTGCTTGGAAGCGGACAAGGTCCAATCTCAAGCAAACGCCCCGGTGGAAAAAGGGCCAATGCATTCGAAACAAGATATGCGACCAATCCCAAAAAGATTCTGCTTACAATGAGTACCTGAGCCCTTCGATGACTGGGCGAGTGTAGTTGTGCAGAATACTTCACGTAGTCCCCACCCTGTGGGTTCTACTCCCTTCGGGCTTGCAAGATAGACATGTCGTAACATCTTCTGTTTGTTCCCTTCCTCCGCCGACCTTTTGGGCAAGTCCAAGTCCCACGCTGGAGCTCTCACCACATTCTGATACACGACATATTCCTCTAGGCATCGCATGTTCTCTCTGTGTCTTTGACTAATGGGAATAAAAAGATGCTGTCATTCTTCCTTGTGGTGCTCAAGCTCTGGGTGGAGATGCAGGCCGTCCGCGAATTCGCTCGGAGGTGCATGGCCCGGTATTACCCGGGAAGTTGACCCCTTTCGAGTGGATCGGCGGCGGCTCGATGTGTCATTTTCGGCGGCGGACGCTTCTGCTGGGGCATACACCTGGCAGGACGTGTTGAAAGAGGTAGATACACACAGAATAACAGGATAGAGGCGACTCAGCCGCCAGTCAATAGAAGAGGTTTGGTCTCCACTATACCCGCTTGGTTTTGTGCAGCCAGTGTTTAGCCAATGTAATTCCATTCATGGCCCATGGCGTGCAGATAGATCTCATGTCAGCCTGGAACGAGGCCAGCTCTTTTTTTGTGAATGCGCGGTCTGCTGCTGCCGTCGCCCCAGTCGACGTTGAGCCAATCCTTGAAAAGGAACCAACCGCCCCCCAACAGCAAAAAACAAGCAACAAAAACGCGAGAGGAAGCGCTCCACGTACAGACTACAGCCAAACCTGCATGCCCTCGAACATTGACCCTTTCCGGCCCGCGGTCCCCTGGTCAGAAATGGCGGCCAATGCCAGGGAATATCTTCGCCTTTCCATATTGTCGCCTCCGCCCGCAAGGCTCACCTTGGTAGAGCGTCTCCGGCCTGGCGCTCCGTTTCCCTGGGAGAATAGGTCAATCACGTTGAAATTCAGCCAACGAGAAGGCAGTGGCGGCAGCAGCTGACAGATGGCTGGGTGTAGTGTCCTACGCCGCGACGGACTGGCCGCACGGAGAAAAACATGGCGTGTTCTGGCTATGAAGGGATATTTTCTTGTTCGAAGCGAGCTGATCTCATCACCCAGCCGTTCTTCCTGGTTGACCGAACACAGCAAAAAAATACGAACGCAAGAATAAAGTCTTAACTCGAAGCAGAACAAGGACAGAAGTGGGGTTGTAAGATCCCGCCTGATAGAAGCATGGATTCTATGGTTGATGATTATCGCGATTTCTGTCACGAGGAGATGAGTCCCCCAAAAGTGCCCCGCTACTCTCCCACGGCCTGCCCTGAGGTAAAACCAGCGCACGTTTAGCGCTGAGGAACGCCGTCGCCCGCCACCCTCTTGGCCTTCCCAATGTCCCTCTGCCGACAAAGAGCCCCGCGGAGCGCGATCGTCCGCGTATGACACTCTCCGAGCCCCCGGATTGCTCGCCGCTATCGACACTCGTCTGCCCTTTGGCTGCTGCTGCTGGGCCTGATCGGCGGCTTCTTCCTCCTCTGAGCGGTGCATTGTTGTAGGAGAAGCGGGGGCACGATGGTGTGTGTGGAGTCCGGAAAAGAAGAGAGCGGGAGGGTGCTTCAGGTTGGAAGGAAGGAGAACGAAAGGAGACCAAATATACACAAGCTTGCCAAGGGCCCACCGAACCGCCTGTACCCGTTTCTTAAGAACGTACTCAACAAATTCCAATCGCTTACGCCGACACCAGATTTGTGTGCAATGGCGTCCTTTCGAGAACGCCCCGCACCATGAGAACACCTTTCACCACCTCCCTGGCCCAACGCGTACATGACGCCGGTAGTACCCAAAACTTTAACTTCGTAGAATGCCCCTGGGTATCTTTCGCCCCCACACCTCTGGCAGCGCCACGGGGTCTTCTTTCATCGATGAATTTCAATGAGAAACCCGAAGTGTTGGCGCTGTTTCCATAGGTGTTCCTGTGGTTGGGTAGTTTCGGTCATTTCGATACCATTCAGTTGGCTGAGAATCGAGCCACCCCACGGTACTGTTGCAAACAACTCACCGCTACCACTACCAGACCCGCTGCCGCTTGAGCTGCTAGTTCCGCCTGTCCCCCTACCGCTCTCCCCTTCTCCCTCTCCTTCAGCCCCATTCCCACTGTTTTCCTCGGCGCACGGTTTCGTCGGGTGGAGGCCTGGCTCCTCTGGCCCACCCTACACGACAGCAAACCGACCGCGAGAGGGGGGCGGTCGACGGTCGATACACCGCGGGTATATGGGGCAGGAGAGAAAAGTTTTTGCCAGTGGTTGCGTTGTGGATACAGGATGAAGATTTCTGTCTGCCGCGAATCACTGTTTCGTTTGAGGAGCCACTTGGGCAGTGAGGGTGCTACGGACGACTCGACACGATTGGTTGGTGTTGGGTGCGCGGCAAGGGTGGATTGGCGGGTCGTTACGATTTGCTGTCAATCGGTCATTCGTGCAGGGTACGATAGTGACCGGTAGCTGGTGTAGCGCGGCACTCTCCTGTAACAGAAATGGCAACGTCCCTCGAAAGCGAAGAGCAACGCCTACTCCCACAATATGGCCGAACACTCATCACCACAGCCACAACGCCGAGCCTAATCGTTCGGCATGGATGGGAAACTCCGAGTTGAATTGCTAGAATAACGAGAAAAGGGACCACCGAACACTTTTCGCGTCAAGCAATTGAAGTCAACTACCGCTGAAGGAAACGTGGAGAGCGTGTTATGAGTGACCCCGAATGCTGCGTTTAAGTATTCACCAAAGAAAGGCCGGCGTTGACTGACGGCCAGAATAGATGTGGCGAAGAAAATAGAGCACTCGTTTTGCCCAGAGGACAACATTGTGACCCGGAGCTTGTCACAGAGCTTTCAAAAATTTAAGCGTGCCAGGTATCTTTTTCGACCCAGAGGGGGCACCGGTAGAAACAGAGGGGGGGGTAGCCCGTGACGCAACTCAGCATACCAGTCCCCCCTTTTGGGCCCGACAGAGAAACCCAGTCCGATAACCACAAGGTACCATGGGTTATTGCAGTTGACACAGCGGAAGTGTTTGAGCGTTTCAGGACTGGTGCGGCTCGGAGCTGCTCAAGCGGTACCTCTTCCTTTGTGGGTCCCCCTGCAGCAATACCGGCGGGGACATTATTGCTTGCTCTCCGCTTCCCTCCTACATCGCCCTGGTTTCGGAGTCCATCATGCTCGGTTCTGAGCCTGTGGGACAATTGTATTGCGGGCGCCGTGGACGTGGTATTCAAAGGTATGTGTTTCTCAAACAATGGGTATATGTTTCTCGAACCATGTTGTTGCCGTTCCCCCTTCGTGTCCCGGACACGGAACCCGCCTGCCTAACAAGCAACCTTTGTGGAACTGAAGATATCGAAAAATACGGAACTAAGGTGTACGCGGGACGTCTTGTGGCCGGAGTGCGAAAGGGAGAGCTTCGGGGCCAAAAAGGCGAATAAGCGCAAAGTTGAAGCTCAGCGACTGAGTTAAAAGGCCACGGAGTGGTTGGTTTGGCTCACTTCCGTTATGTACCAGGGGTGACGGCGAACAACTGCCCCCCCCTCCACCCCTGACGGGACGCATGGTCTCACCGAACAAAAGAATGAAGAGTTGGGGGAAAGCGGAACAACACGCCTAGCATCTAGACTGTGCCCTCCATTGCATCGTTCCAATGACACCATGCTTGGTTGTGGCACCGTCCCTCTTTCGTGGAAAAACTGATAGCACAACTGGCACGTTCCGGGATGGTAATACAGACCCTATCATCGCTTTGGGGCAGTAACAAGCACCCTTCCGTTGCAGCTGATGCCTTTGGATTCGGAAGAGGCCGTTTGTATGCTCATGACAAGGGGGACTACAAAGTACCCGTTTGATGGGTGCAACGCGGCACACAAAAGGCACACACAAGAGAGAATCGGCGCACGACGAAAGCCATCTAACGAGACACGCGATGACTCCGTCACTTTGGGTAATTTCCACCCCTACAAACATAACCATTCTGAAAGACTGACAGCTCTTCGTAATTGAATTGTACCCATCGACTCGAAGGGTTGACGCTCAGGGCGAATGTCAGGCAACAAGGGTGTCGAAAGGGCTGATATGCAGGCAACACTCACTTGGTGTATTCTCGACAGAGGTTGGCTCCAACCATGCGAGCCTTTCGACGCCTCTTCGTGGCTTTGCGCCAAAACCGCTGCCCCAGAACCTGCTACCCCGTGGGGAAAAACGCGTTGAGCTCACACATAGCGCATGCGTCGTCGTGCTGTCTGGTCACTCTCGATGGGTGTAGGCTGATCTGCTGTGCCGATGATCGTCGAGGCCCGTGGTTTTCCGTGGGGTCATGTGCAATGCATGGAACAGTGTGTCCCTCCGTAAACACGGTCTTGTGCGATAATTGTAGTGGGGCATGATGTCATCGTGGGCCCCGCACGAAACCAAAAACAGTATGCGTACACCTTTGCTCGGAGGGTCTTCTGCAGCTTGAACGCGGGGAAGAGCATTGAACCCAGCCGCCGCTCCTCCTTCCTGAACGTCTCGAAGGAAACCTTGTCCCGGTTGTGAGGGTCCATGATACCCATGAGGGTGTTGGTGGTGTCCCTGATGCGGGTCTTCTCCGAGTGAAGCAGCGACACCAACCCAATCACGTCCTGCCTGTTGCAGAACTCCTTGCCCGACGCCATCACATCGAAAGCGAAGCGCACCAGGGCTTCGTGGAGAAGTGTGCCTGAGTCGTAAACGGCCGCGGCGGTGCACTGGGTGAATTATTTCCACCGATGAGGGCGGACAAGAAGAAGGGATTGGGTGGGGTTTGGACAAGTGTGTGCACAAATGGCATGGCAGCAGCGGTAGCACGAGCGGCAATCTCCCATTCCCGAAGCATGTAATTCACACGCACGTACGTTGGTGGTGTGAAAGTTATCCCCTCTGATTGGACCGAAAGGCTACGAGGTGCTACCACCTCACAATGTATGCCCCGAACCGTGGACCCGGACTTCCAACACGACATACCATCTCATTCTGACACGTGGATGGTATTCGTGCTGTACGCGTGCTGACCTCATCCCATTGGACTGAGTCGTCTGCGCGGCCCTTACTCACCGTAGTTGTACATGCTGACAAAAAACTGATCGAACTTGAGCGAGAGACTGGAGCGTTTACCGCTTGAAGAACCCCTACGTCCTTTTCGGTCTTCCTTCTAACGACAAGTTGAAGGGGCAGTGGGAACGGGACGGAGTAAGAACAGAAGAACTGGCCGCAGACAACCGATGGAACTGAATCCAAGTTTGCCACTTTTAGCGTATGTGAGTGCTATGCAGGCAACGTGCATCCTTCAACGCGATTCCCTTCGATCCAGTGCACACGCATTTATCTGACTCTTGCAGGAGCAACGAGGCAGCAAGAGGATATATATTATTGAGTCCTCTTTTTCTCTAGGACATTTAGTCCCCGGGAAGGGTAGTGCAGATGGCAGAATCAATCAACCGGTAGATGTTGCGCATCCGGCTGATGTACTACACCTGTTGCGGTGTGCGATGAATATCGTGCTGTCGCATTGCAAAAGAATGCCTGTAGGTGACGGTCAGCTTCGACCCGACAACCCGATTGAACTTTTCTCACACCTGTTCATCGCCGAAGGCCAAAAGCCGAAAGGCTCGCTTGTTGTACTCGGAGAACTCGATGTCAAAGTACTCGAAGAAGCTCTCGATATCCAACTTGTGCGTTCCTCGAAGGTCGACGTCTAGGAAGACGCGCATGACGCTCGCCACGTCACCATCGCCCTTGATGCCTAGCATATTTCGCACGAGCACCACCAGAGGCTCGTTCTTCTGCGATCGTTGCATCGAAAATCGCGTGAGCGGGGTACTGTAGTCCATTGACAACAACTGCTGTGTGCGTTATGTTTAGCCTTGCGTGGAATTTCCTTGTACTTAGTAATAGTATATCGCTGGGCTAGCAATCAACGAGAGGAAGAATTGATATCATTGTGAGGGACATGTCATCAAAAAGGTTATAAGAGGCAGCTGGAGTGCTTGGTGCATGTCGGTGACGTACTGGTGGCGCGCCGAACACGCTGTTGGCATTTACATCAGCTAAAACATAGCTAAAGTCGAAGACGGAATCTCACACCAGCCTGTCTAGTCTATGTACATTCCCGCTTTCCAGATGGGACATTGAGAGTATCGAATGAATACAGTTGGCGACCGCAGTGTGCCCTAACAAATCGCACTGCAGGAGTACATACTTTCGCCGTACAGTTGGCTGCAGACTTCATCTGCGATACATAAATGTGCATACAGTCGTCCCCGCTTTAAAGACGCTCATCTTAAGTCAACTCCCCGCGATAAAGACGAAAAAAAATTCCGAACCATGGTGCCCCGCAGATATACAATATGAGGGGGGGGCAGTACTTTATATACTGCGGGGCCCCCCAGAAAATCGTGCAGCACACCTGTAGAACTGCACAGAGAGCGGTCTGCCACTGCTGATGCTGCTGCTGCAACCGCTACTGCGTGGATATGGATAGATTCCTTTCGTCTGCTGACGGTCCGTCTGCCGCCCACACGACAACGTGTGGTGCGCCACGGACTCTAGATCCACGGCGCGAGTGTTGACGGACAACTTGTTCGTCGAGAAAGCCTCAGGCCTCACGGACGCTGAAGTGCGTCAGGCAGTAAAGACGTGGCTTAGTGTAGAGGACGACCCAGAGGTGTTGGAGGAAGAAATAGCAATGGAACTGCAGGCTGTAGACGAGCAACTGGCCGGCGTAACCCTCGATGACGATGTACCCAGCGAAGAGGAAGACGACGACGGTAGGTCAGAGTCGTGCGTGACAACGTCGCTTACAGAGGCCGACGTCCGCTTTCGCCTCGAGGAGTGCCGCTCCTTTTTGAATGCGAAAGGGAAGGACGGCGAGTACAGCGAAACGCTGTACCTTCTTTCGAGGACTGTGCATTCGTTCACTCACGAAACTCAAGTCAACCGAAGAGCGAAGCAGGGGGGTGAGGTGCAGGCCACTCTTGGCGATATGTGGGGGCGATAGTTTTTTTTTTCGGAG
Organism: Ectocarpus sp. CCAP 1310/34; assembly: GCA_902602495.3. Lineage (NCBI taxonomy): Eukaryota > Phaeophyceae > Ectocarpales > Ectocarpaceae > Ectocarpus > Ectocarpus sp. CCAP 1310/34. The sequence continues at coordinate 217,013 of CACKRE030002060.1, read as the reverse complement.
GGCATACAGCGATGGGCTCTTTTTTTTTATTGCTTCATCTTCACCGATAATTTAGCGTTGATGTCCATCTGAGTTTCGTGTGTAGGGTGTTTGTGTCTCTATCGCTTAGGATATACTGAAGTATCGTGTCAAAGTTGGAACCGCTGTGGTGAAGGATGTGTCGGTGAGGTTTTCAACATCAGGAAAACGAGAAGAAAATAAAAACAACACAGCAGGCAGCAGTCGCCACACAACCGAGAGAGTGCACTGCAGTCATAACAAAACTATATCCCGCAACAACCCACATGTCGGGAGCATAGTATTGCGGGCGGTGGCGCGGTAACTTAAAACATGGTTTATAATATATAAATATATATATATAGTGCATTCCACGTTCAACCACGGCTACGTTGTGAGCGGTCAGATTTATGGATCCTCGTTTCGTTATAAGTTACGTGTTGCAACGGCGCGTCTTTTGATGTATGTTATGCCTCCATCGGCCCCGGGGGTGGTGCGTTATCGTCCCCGGAATCTTAAAGACGATTCCCCGCGTTAAAGACGCTTTGAAAACAAAAAACGCTATGCGTCTTTAAAGCGGGGACGACTGTACATATCCATGCATGGCACATGTGTGTAGTCATAGTCTACATGAACAGGTTCTTCAAGCGGTTCCAGACATGTGTCCCACATCCCACAACTACTGCTGTAATCGCCGATGGCACGGGAAAAATTCAGACGACTCATGTGCTCACCAAGAACAGTTGCTCGTACAGAGCCCTTCGAAAGCCAAACCTCCATCGAAATATGCAGCCCCGGCACGAAGCCGCATCCTCTGCCATCCAGACGACGTTCTCTGAAAGGCAGAGGAGTGCCCACGTTCTGAGTCGAATGGCCCCACACACCTGCCGAAATAAGTTCGTAGTGAACGTTGGAACCCGTGGGAAAGGGGACGGGGAAGATGTGACGGCCGAACGCTTGCTTGACCACTTTAATACGGTTGCCGCAGATCTCCAACGGTTTCCTCACGTACAGCAGTGTTTCGATGCTTCACCAGGACGACGCACCGACATGCGGACACCTGCGGTTGTGGACAAGATTGCACCATTGCTTTCACATCTTCAATACGAGGAAACTACCGGGGTTGGCTGGGCTCGCCCCACCACTGGCTAGAGCTCACCTATGAGAGCACCAAATTTCGGAGGATATCACGTCGTGCCACAAGATATGCCGTGTTGGGCGTGTGTGGGCTAGTCTGTACTCGGTATTCGGTCTCAGTCGCTCTCCTCTCACTGATGTTACCGCTCGGGGCTTGCATCGGAACCGTTCGGAAATCCGCCGCAGAAAAAAAAAACGCCAGGAGCACCGCGGACGGTGTGTTGTTGGTCGCCCATGCACAGGGGAGCTATTGCTGGAGTGTCGTCATCAGTCGGCGGTCGTTATTCTACTGTTTTCGGTATGCTGTTCGATTCGAGGAACAGACAGAGGTACTTACCTTGATACCGAGCGCGTGCGAGGGAGGCCCTTTTATTCAGTGAGACTGCAACACAGACTAGACTCATTATTTCCGTATCCAGTATATCCATTGATTGTACACTGTTGGCATTGCAGAGTGTCGGAACTTCGACAACATGGGGGGCATCCACACATGCTTACATTACCGCAGGAAAGGACGCTCAATATGATGACACGCACGTATGCATGCATCTTCAGTCGGTAACCAACGCACATGCGATGCTAATTGTTCGAATTGAGAAAAACTGAGTTACAGAAAAAGCCTAGACGACAGTTGGCGCCCGCAGATAAGAAACGCTTATTTCAGGTCCAGCCTCGAATTCTTATTGTGGGCTATAAACTCAGCGTATGTCGTTCAGGTTCTTATTTCAAGTTTCTTTTTTTTTCGTGGAGCCAAATCCTGCTTAATTTCTCAAATCGGCAATTTCTTATTTCTCTGCTTGCATGCTTCACAACGTTCCAAATATACAAATGATTTGCACTGCTTTCCTCGACCCCTGTACTCAACCCCGATTCTAACCACCGACTGCTGCACGTAAGGCCACTCCCTAGAAGCGAAATGTATCCAGCGGCAACGTCTCGCTATCGCTACAAGGTCCTGTACCCCCCTCATAAGTGAGGGCTGAAACTAAACAAATGCATAAACACCGCATGATGCCTCGCCCGCAAGCTGACGTGCCGACAACGAAACCTACCCCGTCATTATGTTGCAAGCTCCGTGAGGCGAACATTGGGGGTTGTCACCCTTTTGCGCCTCCCGCTTCCTTCCTTTGGGTCTACCTCTAGGAGAACCCACGCATCAATTGCGGCGTCTTCATCCGTGCTGCACGACTCCAACGGCATCTTCATGCTACGCGTGCTTTCGTCACAGTGCAGGATGACGCGGTAGTCGTACTCCTGCCGCGACGAGGGGCCTCCGAACCAACCCAACCCGAGTTTCACGAGGACCCCACGCTTCACTATCGACTTATCGAGGGCCGGTGGCGGAGACGCCTGGAGTCGAAACCTGTCCGGGATGTCCATCTTCAGCGTTTCTTCCTCAGGCGACAATTCGTCATCGTCTTCGAGCTGGGTCAGCGGGTCCTTATCGCTGTCATCCTCTCCTGACAAGGCACAGCGCAGGCATCGTCTATTGTTGTGGCGATTCCCGAAGCGGGGACAATATTCCAACACTCATAAATGTGTCAATAAGAGGAGCTTTCTTCCGCAAGGGTAATTCTTCTGTGCTCCGAATGGACGCGAAATACAGTATCACTTACCGTCGCTCTCATCATCGCGCTGTTGAAGACGATGATGCCTTTCGGCTGTGTGCTTGAACCAGCAGCCGATTCAGGAGGGGTTGGCACCGGGGTCTTTTCTTGAGGTGGGACGCCACATGTTCGTTGAGATGCTGCACATGCTCCTCCAAAGTAAGGACATCGGAGGACCTCACACTCCGCAGCTCTTCAATGCCTTTCCAGAAATCGTGAGACAGAGGCTTGTTGTTTTGTAGGTGCTTCTTGATGTCCCCGAGCTGGCTCGTCGACAGTTCTTGTTGATCTCTGAGGGTGACCAGCTTGGTCAAGCCCTCACGAGAGCTGGCGGAGAGAATCATCAAAGCCGTGTACAGCAGACAGCATGTCGTGGTTCGCAGCTTGTCTGGTGTGCTGTGCCAAAGCTTAAGCGCCAGCAGGGAGGGTGGCAGAGCCCGCACGGGGGCGGAGGGGGCGCCACAAAAAAAAAACACTCCCCCCTCGTCGTACAACAAAAACTCCATAAAAATGCACCATGGGAGGGGGGGATCGGGGGAGAGGGGGAAAGAGCGAGAGAGCTGTGGGGTTTGTTTCTTATTCGACACACTCCCCCGTAGACCCTCGTTTCTTATGTAGTAGGGAAGCGGTCGCCGCTGTGTTTCCTATTGAGACATTTCATTTTGTGTGACCCAGATTGAGCTATGTTTCTTAACCCTATTTTCTTATTCGTGAAAACTTGAGCCTCGAACTCTTAACAAAATATTTCTTAACTGCGGGCGCCAACTGTATGCTGTAACTCTGATGGAGTCCAAGGTCCAAATGATGAAGAGGATGATTTTCACCCCCCACCGTGCACCATAGGAAGTACAAAATGTCAGTCCCGTGTGATACTGTAGATGCCGAGTGGAAGCGATGCTTAAACAACGTGGGTAATTCAAGGGATGTATGACTGGGTTGGGAGGGGGGGCATCACGGTCTCATCTTGGTGACACGACACGAACGAGGGGAATCTATCTCGTACAGATTCAAGGGTGGAGCCGGCCTTTCGCCGAGGACCCCATAATACCTACTGTAGCACACGAGCTAACCAAGCTCTTCCTCGTTCGTTCTGCTTGCTCCAAGGGCCGCCCTCGCATTGGAAAACTACGGCAAGGACACGGGAGGACTCTCTGCGGTCGCAAGTTCACAGATGTCGACCCACCGGCTGCACAGGCTTAAAAATTCAGGCATGCTATGTGGGCACATCTCCTTGTGCCCGCATGCTCCTTATGCCCGCATGAACCAATGACATGTTCTGCAATCTGTATTTATTTCTCAACAGAGCCAGACACGCGAAAAAACTACTCCATGCAGGCAACATGATACCAAAAACACAAGACACTACACGCAGTCTACAGTTCCAACAACCGGAGAAAGAGCTGAGAAAATCAGAAATTTCGACACAAAAAAACGTGCAGGCAATGAGGTATATATTTAAAAAAAACACTTCACTACCGATTTAACAACCGGAGAAACAAGAAATTTCGACACGACAAAACCATGCAGGCAATGAGATATATCCTGTAAAAAAATACTCTACAGATTGAACCGGAAAAAGGACTGAGAAGATGAGAAATTTCGACACAACAAATCAAGTTAACGCTCCAGGAAAAACATACTTCAAAATTAGAGTCACATACCGCACGCAGCACACGAATTACCCTGTATACTTGATGTTTGACAAGAGTTTCTAGCCTCCCAAACCAGAAAATAAAGCCCCTACGGTAAACCAGGTGTTGTGGTTAAAAGAAGCAAAGCCCTAGATTTGCTTCCCCCAGTTCTCGAGGTGACAGCAAACAGCGACAATCCACCAAAGCAAAAAAATGATCTCGACTGAATGTCGCACGAGGTAGGCAGGATCCACGGCGCTGGGAGTCTCTATCGCAGCAACTGCTCATCACGTATGGTGTGCTTGTACAGCGGCGTGTAAACCGAATTTGGGGTATGATGCTACTCGACTGTACACGCGGATTCTCTACGCTCGGGCCGTCCCAAAGCTAACCGACGATAAACGAAATCTAGGGTAACCCGCTAAACATGCGAGGAGAAAACCACTTGTGCTTCTACATCAAACGACACGACATCAACGCCAACAACAGCGTCTTCCCGCACATTTGCTTAACAAGTTCATCATCGGCACGTATTTCGACAAGTGGCGTGCGTTGCACGCTCGTTGTCCGACAAACCAATATCTGTGCACATGCTTCCAATGTTCTACCCAGCTCCACAAAAATATGTCCTCACGACAGCAAATACAACGAAATGTTAGCATAAAACTGCGGCATCAAACAGGCTGTGCGCTCCGCCAGTATCTAACTCGTTGGTAGGTGAGGCGAGAGCACCTCCAATCTTGACGAATAGCCGCACAAAATTTCTCCGGGTATTCGCGCTCCGTGTGTAACCACCAGGCAGCTGAAAATTTCCTGCTCCCTGTTCCGTTGGGCGCAAACGTTGTACATCAAGCCTCCCGATACGACGATTACATGGCAAACATTTCGGATCTCCCGATACCGTACATACACCCCGAGGGTTCGAGCGCGCGGTATTAACGCACAAATAACACCTCACCCTCTCGCTCGCTAACTCCCATCGAGTGCTATACACGCGTGGCGAGTCACTACCTCAGAGAGAGAAAAGAGGGCGAGGGGCAAAAACGTCGCGATTCTTCATTCCAAATGTCAAGACCCTGTCGACATCGCCGAAAAATCTTACCTAACGCCGGTTGCTCGGTCGCTCAACAAATTGCGTTTGTCTCCCCGTACGTCATGTACAACAAACCGATTTGTTCCGTTTGTAACGTTCCGTGCAGAAACTTTCGCCTCACTAAAGTCTTCATCTCTATGGCTGCCTCCGCCCCACTTACTGGTACCGTTTCCCAAACCCCCTCGCCTTCCAAGACAAGTGACGTCCAAGCTGCCCTCGATCCGGGTTCTTGATGTCCCACTTGGAAGCACACAATGGTCCCAACATCTACAGTGCAGCAGCACAGCTCTCCGACATGAGACACAAACGCAGGGAAAACCTCGACCAGGGTGCACATCCAGCAAGCGAGAAAAAAGCGGCAATTCCCTTGGGTAACACAACCGAACAAACGGACCCAAGGCTGCCTAGGACGTGGCTAGGGCACGAGAGGCTGGTGTTTAACTACCAACTATAAAGAGAAAATTACTCTATAGAGACCTCCGCCGCCTTCGACCATCATCTTCTCATGAGAATCCTCTCGATACTCGAAACCCTCTCCCCCGTAGCCCATATCGAGCAAAAATCTCCCAGTCCCCACCTCCCCCCGGAAAATCATGGCCTGACATCCCACCCGCCCCCGCGCGGGACCGAGCCCTTCACTACAACGGGCCCAAGTGGCTGAGGCCGTTGGCGTCCCAGCAAAGCCCGCCGCCCCAGTTCGATGCCGATGCCAGCCCGGCGGAAAACCCGCGCTCGTAGGACGAGGAGGGGGGCGAAGACGTCGAGGAGGGGGGGGGATTAGTCGCCGCCGAGCTCTGGGCCCGAACACCGGCTGCCGCCGCCGCCGCCGCTATAGCCGCGTCGTCTGGCCCGAATAGCAGATCTCCGAGGATCGCGAGATCGTCCATCTGCTGGCTGCCGTGCGGCCCCAGCCCGAGGCTGTCGACGCTGGTGGTGCTCGGGGATGGGGCGTCGTTGTCGCTGATCCAGGAAGCGCCGGAGCCGATGAGAGAAAGCCGCGACACGGTGCCCGTGCCACCGCCGTCATGGTTGTTGCTGCCGTTCGCTGGAATCGACGCCGACTGAGGTCTTGAAGGCACCGGGATGGTCGCACGAGGAGAAGTTTCGGTACTCGCGTCTGCTCGGGCCGGGGAGGTACTCGTGCTGGTGCTTGCGCTGGTCCTCTCGGCGAGACTAAGCGTAGTGGAAACGACCGCACCCGTTGCCACCGTCACGACCGGTGGCGGAACCTTCCGCAGGCTCGTGATGCTGCCGAACATCGCCGACGACCTCGGCTTGCGAGGCCCCTTGGACCTTCCAGAGCCGCAGGTGCCGCTAGGCCGGTGAGGACGCATGCTCCCGCTGCTGGTCTTCCCGTAGCTGCCACTGCTGCCGCTTGAGCCGACGCCGTCGCTGAATATTCTGGCGACCTTGCTGCTACCTCTGCTTCTTGCGGCGGGACACTTGCTGCTGCTGCTGCCTCCGCCGCCGCCGCCGCTTCCGACGGTCACGGAGAGGACCGGCGCCAAAGACGGCAGACCCGTCCCCGGGGCACCGTTGTTCAACCACGTCACACCGGCCGCAGCAGGCGTGCGCTCGTCCGTGGGCGTGGGCGAGGCCGGCGGTGAGACAAAGGAAGTCGACCGCGAGAGAGACGGAGAGGAGGGGGGCGACGGGAAGGAGGAGGACGATGCCGAGGAGCCCCCCCCGTCCGAGGAGATAAAACTGCCGCGCTTGCTGATTGATTCGTCGTCGCTCTCGAACGCCAGCTGTGTGGGCGAAGACGGGTGAGAGGGGTAGTGAGGCAGTCTGCAAACGGTACATTAGACAGAGGAACCGGTGTTCGTTCGTAGTTCCGCGTCTGTGTTCGTCAACCATTGCCTTGTCGAGGTTGCAACGATGTATAAATAGATGTCACTGTGAAAAGCTGTTGTCCATTCCAACAAAAGGGTACTCGTTGGTCCTATACCCCAAAAGGCCGTCTCACCAATGCTAAAGCTCTCGATCAAGAATCAGAGCAGCAAGACAATTTACCGGCCGGAAAGAGGATTCCAACGCATTACGTACGTGCCAAAGAGTAAGAAAGTGGAAACACCTCTACTATGACATGAATAACGACCCTTATATACATATTGCTGGCAGAAATGCTGAACTGCGTGGATACGCGTTTTGAGAGATGCGTGCGTGATGTTCAAGAGGACATTGTAGTGCTACATCTACATATGCGATTATCGACGCACACAAAAACACGTTCGGGACAACACTTACGAAGCACTTCGAGTAATAGCGATACGCACTCGCACATGGCACCCTGTGGGTGGGTCTGGCATACCACCATCGTACGTCAGGGGTGTGAAATGCCGAACAAGGAGTGTGCGAAATAACCCGCCCACATATTATCGACAGGATTTCAGCTCAATTTCATGAACTGAATCTATTTATTGGGAGTAGGCAGCAGGCAGCAAGGCATCTGATGAACACCGCCCGGAGATAAAATACCTCGTACATGTCTCTTAATATTCGGCACGCCGACTGAAAAAACAGGACGTGGCCATACGTTGTGCCCACATCACGGGCGCTGCAAAACACGAACCGGGCGGTTCAATCCATGCTGAAACTTGATAGGCCTTCATACAAAACGACTGCTGATCCGAGCGCTGACGATGCAACTGTGAACGTACGTCACGCCGGAGGAAATGCCAATAGGTGCGAGCATGAAGCCAGTGAAATGACGCAAACTTGGCACCAAGAAAGAGCCCACACGAAGGCTTGAAGACCGCTTTATCGAATCACATGCCATGCAAGCAATCCAACAGGCGTTGAACAGGTCGACAACGCAGTAAAACGTACCTCAATGATAACATCTCGGCGCCTGTGCAGCTGCCGAAGCTGCTCAGCGACAGAGTCGACCTCGTCTCCCTTGGCGGTGTCGTGTTGCGTCTCCAGGTCATTGAGCGTGCGGTTGATGCCGCAGATCTGGCGGTGAGGCCATCGCTTGACGCCATGCCTCCGACACAATCGCTTCAAAGTCGTCACTGAGATGTCCATGGCCTGGTGTGTGCGGAGGATACAGCAGTACATGTAGCTGAGAATATAACCGAATTGGCATATGCTCTGTCGGTCTCGTGACGGAACAGCGCTACGCGTTCGCACCCCGCAGGAATGATCATTTTCCAGCTGAGCTCATCTATCCGCGAAAGCGGTATTTATTTTTCCTTCTTCATTCGGGCCGCAGAAACAACGCGGTCGACCGACGCATGATTACTTCCTTGCATATGTACGTACATCATTGGTGGACAATAAAGTCATCGCAGCCTACGGAGTTAGACGACAACGCAAGGGACTCGTACAGCAGTAGAAATGTCGTAAATGATGAAGGCGAAAAACACGGCATTGAAACAAGCATCCCATTCTTCGCCACCGGAAAGTTTCTGTCGGCGGTGGGTTTGGCGTTGCCTTGTATACAAGCTATTTCGACCACAGCAACATAAATAGACTATTGGAAAAAAAAAAACGCACAGGTTGTTGCACTCAAAATACTTGTTCGCGCTTTTCGGCAGATTGAGGTGGCCCTTAGCTGCGGCATGTACATGGACCATGAATATCAGTTAACGGATGTACCGGAATCGTTGTAGATCGTCACCAACGTCGGGGCGTTAGGCCAGAGAAGGGGTGTGCGTGAGTCGGTGCCTCTGATAAACTGCTATGTTCGCGGTGTGCCCTCCTTCGCGTGCAGGTGCACCCACTGCTGTCCGCACCAACAGGTTGTTGATTGATTAGAGTATTCTTGCCGGCGGGGGATGGGAGAGTCTGGAAAACAAAGATGATCATCATGTGACATGTCACCACCATCGGGAATAAAATACTCCCTCCCCCTACCACCACCGCACACCACACGAGACACATGGCCTCGTTCTCAGCAACGTGAGCACCCGGCAGCAACGTACGCGGATGCACAAGCTACGAACACACACGTACCTCCGCAGCTGCCCGAAGCGGGTAGTTGAAGTAGTGCCGCATGAGCTCCACCGGAATCCTCTTTGCGATGTCCGCTAAGGTCTCTCGTTTATTCCCCTTACTGGGGGTCCGGCGTGGGACCTTGGGAGGCTCGTGTGGGATGGTCAGGCGATGAGGCAATCCATCGGCAGGCGAACGCACGGTGATGTCGGGGATGGTGCTATTCTCACACGAGGCGCGATTTGCCGAAGGCTGGCCTCGAGTACCCGAACTCGTGCTGAGGCTCATGAGGGTAGGTGTCCTGCTGTTTGGTGCGTGTTTGTTCCAGGAGAGGGAAACGTTCCAACAGCCGGGGGGGAAGGGTGTAAGTGCAGCACGGAGTGCTAATCGGTGTATGTTAGGAACGGCGTGTGCTCTGAAGTCGCTGGGGAAGGAGAGCTGCACGTAAGTTGCATCATCATGCGAGAGTCGGCGAAGAATAAATCAGACCCATCACTTTTACCGAACGAAGCAGGTAATCTGTGCAATCAAATTAGACCGAAGAGTTCGGGCATGTAACGGCGCCCCGAACGTGCCGCCGCCACCAACCATGACCGCGAAAGCTGGCGATCTCCGCTGCACTTCTGTATTGCACATACCACACCTACTGCAAACACCTTCCATGTCTTCCTTTGCTCCTTGTCCATGGAGAAAGATACTGCGCGCGCCGCCAACTCGCGCGGATATGAATTTCTTCGTGTGCACAACGTTGCCACAATGAACAGGACGAAAGCACACACACAACGGCACCATCTGACATGATGTCATCATCACCATCCATGGAGAGCCTACACGGAACTCTGGAACCCGCAGGTGGGTTCGGCAGGAAACACATTGACTCCAACTCACCAGCTCGTCGAAGGCTCCTTGCCCGGCTTTTCCAAAGTCTCCAGCAGTCCGGTATCTCTGTGGTGCACGTTCAGCAGCGGTGGGTACGTGGGGAGTGGGGTGTGGGGCGATGGCTGCCAGATGCTGCAAAAAACGTGCCATGAAAAAAAAAAATGATTCTCCAATACATGAAACGGGAACAAAACTACCACGTTTGACTCAGCGGAGTATTGTACTTTGTCGTTCATAGAGCAGGAGAGAGCGAGCGTGAAAAATAGATGCCCGGGTAAGTAGCGGTGTCGGAGAGGGCTTCATGTGCCAGACTACTGCATGCCATACTTTCACGGCGACTTACTGTAGGATGTTTCTGGTATGGCTGCGGTACCGGTGTGTAGGACAGGTTGCTGCGCACGTGGGACACGTACGCACGTATGTGGGTACACACACGTATGCGTTGCACATACTATGTGTATTGTTTGTGTATGTGCGCTGACGACCCTGCAAAGTGTGGGAGATTTTATTCGCCGACATTTGCATTCCAGCAAATTCCGCCGCAGCAAACGGATCGGTCAAGAGGACTGCTTGTGATTGTTGCCTCGTGCAGCAGTAAACGGCGTTTTGGTCACGTCTTGCGTGCGTAGACTATATAACTTTGCGGCTAAGTTTACACAATACACACCGCACTACAGGTGCATATGCATATGCATCCCGTCTACTCTCTGTGCGGGGGGTTGAAAATGTTCATCATATATCTTGCTTTCTCTCCTCCTGGCAGGGTCGTGTTGGTTTGAGGTGGCAGATGATGAAAACATACCGGAGCCTGCTTGCTTTTTTCAGGCTTGTTCCCTGCGCGGGCGCCGCAGAAATACGGGTTTCTGGGGAACTTCGTGTGACGCGCTGAAGCTTAGACAGCTCCTTGTTTTAGTATGTACGGAATGCAAGGAAGGGATCACCAAGCTGCATTTTGCTTTCTGCTGACCGCTGACTGCTGATGATGACAGCTGATGACATCTGCTTCTTGACTCTTGACTCGTGGGGAGCGGTGCTACATGTGCCGTTCCAAGATGTCGGAATAATAATGCGCGTTGCGCGGTTGACCGGCACCGTCCGCTCTGCCTCTCGAAGTGAGTTGTGGTGCTCCTCATGTAGTCTAGACATTGCTGCCACCATGCGGCCAGAAGCTTAGGCTCTCCAAGCTTTGGCCCTTCTCGTTGCAATGGACCCAATCGACTCACACGGTGCGTGCCACCCGCAGTCGCGAAGATTTGAAATTGGAAGCCGGCTACAGGAGTACTCTACTTGCATAGTTGACTGTGTACATAGAACTGCTTGTTGTTGTAGAAGCTCTGCTGCTGCTGCACCCGACCAATTGGTTAGACTAAACGGTCAGCCTGAACCGCGTGACATCTTCTGCGCTTAGATCTGGCAACGACTGGCTGAAATGGGTCTATCGTCCATAGATGGGCTCCTACCCCTGAGCTCCCTCCCGGTCGGACGTGTTTCGCGGCAACGGGCATCGCTATCGGCAGCCTATGAGCGGGCGGGCATTTGGACAAGTGTGTCTGCACCAACAAATCCGTTAATGTTTCGCTGTTGACCGTTTCTGTACAACCGACACACGTGCTGCTCGTCACCCTACTTCCACCAACGCCTGTATAGTATTTCCCCAGATCCCATGGGTGAACCTGGGAGCATCCACTCATCGCTAGGGCAGCCCTCACCTGGTACACCGTTCAGGGGCAGAATAAGGCACAGCAAAATGTGGGGTGAGTCGAAATGCCATGGGTGCTGCTGTTGCTACCGCCGTTAACTTCTTTGATTTGCATCAAGTTGGTCTGCTGATGTGGGGTTCTCATACTTGCAGCAGTGCATTTGCGCAGCAAGTGCCAGCAGTTTTGCTCCTTATTGGATTCGGACCAATAACAACGTCATGAACCGTGATGTAGCGCATGCGTGCGCTGTCCCTAATAGACTCTGAGCCGAGACATAAGACCAGTCTAATGTACCTCCTAAACAGCAGTAGGCTGGTCTACAGTTGTTCCGTGACACACGCGTACCAGGTATCACATACTCGGAGTATCGTGCACCACCGCATATCAGTGTTCACCGGAAAAAAACACTAGACTATTAGTAGACTGTGACCCTATTGCCTACTTGTCTCTCGATCCCTGGATGGTCGTCTACTGGTGTACATGTATAGTCTAGTCATGTTCACCTACCTCTAGTCTCCCTTTTCTTGAAGAGTCTCTCTTTTCTTGAAAATACTCCTGTAACTGCACAAAGCTGCTGCCACAACTAAGCCGTGCCCCTGCATGTGCAACCAACCCACGCTCAACAACATTTTCGGGTCGAGTGTTCTGTTGCTAATAACGGTGTAGGCTATCGATGTAGTCTAGGAGTTCCGTGCGATGAAAGAACGGTACAGACACACCTAGATGTAGACGACAAACTTGCACAACATAAATGCAGGTACTTGGACGGAAAGCGCGAATCTTGCCAAGTCTTGGGTATACTTTAGTTTGGCACCCAACATAAAAACTACGGACGGCGGGGGGGGTACCGTGATCCAGGACTTTCAACCCGAAGCCAATCATACAGCTGAAGTCTACCAGCTCAACTTGCTTGCTTGGTAGTTTACCGTACGGACGATGTTGCTGTGAACCCTTCGTTGGATGCCAGAAATGGGTGCAGACACTAGCTACATATGGTAGAAATTACCTGCGAAATACTGTTCCTCTGAAATTATTGGTGTTCACATGGAATGCCGACAGTTGTTGCCTGTTGTCCGTATAACGTACTCGCATTTTCTCTGATCAGGGGAAGACAAAATGGAGGAAACTCGCCCGCACTCGTCGTTCTGACAAAGTGAGAGGGGTGATTGACTTGGCGTGGTGCACAAGGAGCAAGAACAAACAGGCCTCACACTGGTCTGGATATTCCGCAAGTGCAGAGATGGGGGCAGCGGCACAGGACGTTGTTGTTGTCTTAGCATTCAAAACCGTTCCGTTCTCTCTAGGCAGTACCTTCTTCTGTCCGTACTAGTCAAACACTTGACGCGGTCGATTCACATGGTCACAGGCTAACTTACCTAGAGTGTATACTAATGACAACGGACCCGAGGGGTCTGCAAGTCAATAAAAGTCAACGACAGTTAGTTAGTCTACAACCCTCTGCTCGACCATGCACGCTATGCGAAGTAGCTATAGAATGGAAGAAAAGAGAGAAAAAAGAGAAACAGAAAAGGAAAAAGAAGAGGCAGAGGGCAAAAAGAGCAAGACAGAGAGAAATGTACGCAGAGCCATTGCTGCCGTAGTTATAAATATCATGAACAAAGCACGAAAAACAGCTCAACACAACACAAAACGGGCCACCCGACACAGCACAGTCACGTTATCGCCCGTGGGGAGTTGGTGCAATGGTGGTGCAGTGACTTGGGGGGGG
>CACKRE030002060.1:181003-203284 GCA_902602495.3 Ectocarpus sp. CCAP 1310/34 | reverse complement strand
GGGGGGGGGGGGGGGGGGGGGGGGGGGGATCAAGTCAATCAGGGGGTTCACTCCGGCGTATTATGGCGCGCCACTGGACGTATAATCGTTATTTTTTATGCGTCCTCGACGTTTGACCATGTCCCGTGGGCGTCCAGCGGGGACGCACGACGTCCCATGCCCAGCCCCCATCGTCCAGTGAGCGGGTCAACGCCCTGAAATGGCGTCCCGTGGGTGTCCCACGCAGTTCTTGTGTGCGATGAGCCATCCACGTGTTCCATGGGACCACATCATGCGCCCCATGGGACATCTGGGCGGTCTCACGTTTCCCATGGGTACCTCCCGTGGATTCAATAGGAGGTATTCCGGTGGTCCACAGTTTTCCCACAGGTGGGAGCAGCCGGCGGTGATGCCTGTCTCATGGGACACCCGTGGGACGCCCGTGGGTCTCCCATCGTCCCATGGGTCGTTTGGACCGTTTCGTGCGTCCTACAGGTGTCCCATGGCTCGTTGTAGCCCATCCTTCGCGTGCCATCGACTGTCCGATGTATCCCAAACGCCGTCCCCAGCTTCCCATGAGCCGCCACGTGGGTAGCACATGGGACATCCCATGTGAACTCCCCACAATGCCAGCACCCTATATTAATAGGGGTTCACCACAAACCAACCACACCGGGCACCTCCTCTCAGGTGAGCATGTACATCGGTCGACGTTCATAGTGCAATTGAACCTCACTGCATGTTCTATTCCCGATAGGTGCCGACGATTTCGTCGCCTCGTCATTCTCATCACGTCGGCACAGCATCATCAATGCCACGGCTAGAGTTCGGCAAGATCTACCGGTGCCCCCTAAGGGGTTAGTACAAGAATATCACTTGGAGTTGCTGTCTCCTCGCCACGAGCTCAGTTGCCTACCGCACCAGCGTTTACAAAATTCAAAATCGGTACAAAAAGGGGTAAAGGTGTGTGTCTGCCCCGACGGCATGTTCAAACTTGCAATCAGCCAATCATGGTCTTTCTCCCTACTTCGAATATGTACGCGAGGACACCGCGTATGAACGAAACGTAATTCGAGACCACCCCGCGCACCCTGCTCCTAAGGTTGATATATGTAATATAAGGCTCGATGCCTCTGGGTCATCATGCAGCACACCCCGTAATCAAGGCTGTCAATGGTGCTCGTTCTACAGTAGTTGGTCCTCCTTTCTCTTTGTGCTTTCTACTGGTCGAAAGAGTTGAATCAGGTTTTAGTTATTCTCTGGAGGAGGGGACGGTCGGGTGGTTGTTTTCTTGTCATTGTTTCGTGAAAGCCCTGGGTTCCAGTCTTTCTCTCCCTCTGGGGGTACGGGAGAGGCGCGTCTTGTTGTATGCCCGATCTTCTGATCAATGGCCATAACGCTTGGCGTAGCGCTATGCATGCGAATGTGGTCGAAATGAGGCCGAGAGAGCCTGCCTGCCCCAAACAGTGTGCTGATGCTTCCCTTATCTACCTTGTTATTATTTGGGAACACTTCTTCACGTCAAAAATATTCCCAACATCCATCTCCCTCCAAGTTAACCCCAGAGCACTGCCCCGTTGCGTCCTCGTGCGGTGGTCAGAGCAAAACGATTAACCCCATTCCATGTCCACGGACGCATTCTGGCAGCACTTCAGACAGCAGTTGCGCGCCCCGAACTGGTACCATGCCTCCCATGGTGTTATTGTTCAGGCAGCACCCCAACCAGCTGTACGCTAGTCGACAAACATTCATTTTAGTAAAGTGTGGGACCAGGGGGGATGATGCTACTGTAACCGAATGTAGCGTGTGGACCGGTAGAGTTCAGTTTTTGGGCACTCAAACGTGCTGCAGAGATGTAGGTGTACCTCCTCGGGCTTGTGTACCATTTCTTGCTAGTTTTATATGTTCTGATGGCTCTAGCGTTATTGTAACCACGGGCCGCGTCTTTGCTAGATTTTGGGATAAGCAACTGACACGAGTTTAATATGAAGACAACAACAACCGCAGCAACGATTCGGCCCGAGATCCTCCGCCCTGCCTGCTTCCTTTCTCTACCATAGACCCGAGAAAACACATGTTCAACACGTCATATTGAACGCGGATACCGTTTCGAACGCATCAGCCCTTCGTTAAATTTTCTTCTGGACATTTGACGGTCCTCCTGTGCCAACTCATCACCAACACCTTTCGGTGAGGTTCTCCTTGCTCAGCGGCGATCGCCCGTTTCTCAGGCATAAAGGCCTGCCCGTACTGCCCCCCCCCACACCGGCTAGAAAACGGTCGAGTTGGAAGCAACTGGTATCGCACTGGCAGAGCCTGTAAACAAGAAACACGCACGGCCCGCCGTGCTCAACGTTTAACTACTGTGCATAACAATAAACAAACAACACATGATTTACAGTAGTGGAAAGGACGAAACGACACTACGGTCGACTGCTGGTGTAGCTCGCTCGCCTACCGAGGGCCAAGCACGATGGTTTTCGCTAGTCTACCCTAACCCCCTACACCACTCAATGCTGGAGAGCGCGCTGCTGTCCTCGGATAATCAACATAGCCAGCAACACGAGGATGAGTCACATCCTGCGTAATTCTTTGTCTGCCGCCATCTCCAAACGTCGACTGCACCACGCGCTGGTGTCTGTTCCGTGCCACGCCTTGGATTGCACCGGCAGCATGCGCAGTCGCGCCTGGTGCTGCGAGACCTCACTGCAGTTTTGGCGACCTTGCCCGGCCGACGGTGCCCATGCTGGGGTCCTATCCCACCACCTTCCACTGGACGATCAGCGTGTAGGAGACAACGGGAGGGGGGAATGAGAAACTGCTAATGTCCCTCTCACACAGTGCACGACAGGAAATCCGCTCTAAACAGGGGCACCTTGCCCCTCGTTCAGGATGCAAGCCGCGACAAAGTGGACTCTAGCCACAAGCGCGCGTCCAAAACTGACCCAGTACGAGTTGTTGTACAGAGCCATTCTTTGTGGTTACCCCGAACCATATGAACCCACGCCCCGATTTCTGCAAAACGTTTGACAAGGGTCACATGCTCACGTCCGAGATATTCAACAGGCAATTGATGTTCACCGGTAAGAATGGTCTGGCATGTTTTGTCTACCTGTGACTTCGTACGCACGCCCACGCCTTCTCTAAACGTCAAGGTTAGGATGTCTGAGGAGTGTTTGCTCTTTATTCAACGCACCTTTTCGTTCTTCAGCGCATGCGAAGCCTTGTCTCCATCGTCGTAGTAGATAAGGTGCATGCCGTTGGAGAACTTGACTACCTTGCCGCGGTACCACCTGTTGAACTCCTCCCAAAAGACCTTGATCCGCTTCCCCACAATCCTCACCTCGAAAGGCTCGTCGCTCTCGCTGTCGCTCGCACTGTCGGATTCCTCACTGCTGGACTCCTCGCTGAGGTTGATGACGGAGCCGCTGTCGGACTCGCTGTCGGACTCGCTGTCGGACTCGCTGTCGGGCTCGCTGTCTTTGGGGATCGCAGACACCGTGTCGAGGGCGGCCAATAGGCTCTTCTCCTGTTTCTTCGCGAGTTGACGAGTTGATCGTCCCGAACCGGTGTTGAAGTAGTTGGCGCAGGACTTCCACTTGAACTCCACACCTGAGTCGGCCGGCGGTACACAGGGTTCACGGCAAAACGACGAGTAACGGACATACAACGTGTCAGGTGAGTGCATGCCACAGGGTATGTCCAATGGAGGATGTACAGGAATCGCGGCGCGTGTGATTTACGCTCGGCAATTCTGTTAGTGCCGCGGCGGTGGCCATGCGCTGCGTCAGCAACGGTGGCCTGGCTTTCACTCACCGCTATCCTTGCACACGTCAAACCAGAATCCGAAGCAAGCGTCCACCACGCTGAAGTTGGGCACACCCTTCCTTTTCTTCGCCGCCTTCATGCCGTAGGCAAGAGTCTTGGCGTGGTTGGTCATCTCTAAGCTGCCGATCGTGCCCTTTATCTTGTTCAACTCCTTCTCCGAAACCATCGTCAGAAAGTGTCGCTCGCCCTTGACGAAGTAGACGCAGCATACACCTTTTCTGTTCTTCACGGTTCTCCAGGACTTGGGTACATCCTTGCGTAGGACCGTGACTCCTCCGGGTCCGCCTCCTTTGAACTCGACTCTGCGTTTTCCGGGGGAGATCTTCCTTGACCAATACTCTTGGATGGGATCGGCCTCGGGCACGCGAGGTCGCGGGCGTGGTGTGGCCTTCTTGTTTGCCCACGCT
This sequence comes from Ectocarpus sp. CCAP 1310/34, assembly GCA_902602495.3. NCBI lineage: Eukaryota > Phaeophyceae > Ectocarpales > Ectocarpaceae > Ectocarpus > Ectocarpus sp. CCAP 1310/34. Next base: position 199,070 of record CACKRE030002060.1, on the reverse strand, counting down.
TTCGCCTTTGTGGTCTTGTGTTTTTTCCGGGGATTAGCTTGCTTCGTCATCTTCGTTTGTCAGTCAAGTCCCACGCTCAAACTTGTCTGGTCTGCGAAAACCACAATCGTTTCTGTGGAGCGAGAAGCGACACCTGGAGAGGTGGGCATCGGAGCATGATAAGGACGGCACGGCATTGCAGGGAAATGACCACACAGGACAGGTGACCGGCGCGAGGTATATTCCGACGGGGGGCACAGGTTAACGAACACTTAAGGAGAGGGTTGCACTCGAACAACAACAATGTTTATCATTCCAACTGGCTATGTAGTGGTCTAGTGGTCACCGTGCTGCTTAACCATAGTTTTTTTTTTCTAGACTAGTGGTCATCGTGCTTCTTAAAACAAGTATACTTGCCCGAGTCCGTCAAGCTTCTGCCAAGCCACGAACAAGCGGCCCCAGGGTTGCCATCCCTGTGATCAGCGCTGTCTTGCCCAGGGAATTCCATCGGTGCAAGAGGTTTGTCGGCATGCGTTGCGAAGCCTTGTCGGACTTTTTCGTCCCATACATCGGGCGCAAATATGATCCCCAAAGGATAAAATGCTCAAGGGGAGGTTCGAATAACGAACACTAGCTTTTGTGATAGAGCACGATGACCACTAGACCACTAGTCAGCGCTGACTACGGTACTGTTCATCGTGTATGTCTGCCTAGTAGATAACCCATGTACCTAGTGCGAAGCCGTGAGTACCTCGGCGTGTCCAATCTCTCACGCAACTGCCCGTTTGCTAAACCGCCTATGGTCTGGCCCATTGGCACCCCATGAACTGCCCACGAAGAGCCCACCGTGGGAACTTCGACCTAGAACTTTGTCACCCAGCGCCAACCTAGCACGTATCTCGTGGACTTGGGGTTAGGGTAAGGGTTTCAGCGTGAAGGTTTTCGTGTTACAGGTAATGCCCCTTCCAAGCTGATAATCTATTGTAAGAGTACCCTGGTTTGGGCTGCCCCTGGGCTGCCCATGAGCTACCCATGGGCTTTTCTGTGGGCATTCCCCATGGGCAACGCATTGGCACCAGTGCGCCCATGGGCACAACGTGGTACACATGGGCAGCCCATGGGTGCCCCATTGGGCAGTTTGCACAACTGCAGAAAGTGTGGGAGATCCGGCGAGTCGGTAAGGGACTCCGGAATCTTGTCAATGTGAATGGTTGCTTCGAACGGCTTTGATGTGCTGTCTGGCGCTACTTAAGAGACGGCTACGATGTCACTGCATCCTCCGTTGGGGTTTTGAGTATTGCCGGTCGCCCCGGTGGTCTAGTTAGTAACCTCGAAACCTTCTGGAGGTCAGGTCAGGGGTTCGAATCCCGGCGTAAGCGAGCTTTTCTTGCAAAATGAGTTTTTCTCTCGCTTCCGCTCCTGGCCTAGTGGATAGTGCTAGTTCGTGTGTGCACAGAGGGAAGAGAGTGCTGAACTCTTCTCGCATTAAAAATCGAAGGCAAAGTACCGTAGGAGGGGAGGGTAGAGAGGGGCTCTTCTGTGTGACCACGGGTTGTAGTAAACGGCACTAGTGCCGTGAGCGCTGATTTGAAGTGAAAAAAAAAACAGGTTGTAGGGCCGCCGTGTTTTCTTTTCAACAAATACCCTATGTACATCGGTATGTGAAAGCCGTCCCGCTGGAGCCTCCTCGAAACGTTTTACGTCGCCCAGTCATTTACAGGCAAGCTGCTGTATATCTTTATAAATACAAACTTCATGGAAGCCAGAGCCATCCAAATGCGTACTTTGAAGGGTGTGTGACTGCTATCTCTCCTAGCTCCCACACTTCAAGGTCATGCATGGCTGGAAAACCTACCCCTGTGTGAACGACGTTTATTTTTCATTCATCCATCATTCATCCTGGGGGAACACCGAATATCTCCTTCTTGTCTGTGCATCATCAAGCAGGTGTCGTCAATGTCGTGCGCTGACCTAGCCTATTGCTTCGCCAGCTAAATTTTATTCCAGTTGCCTGTTTTTTGGCCCAGTTTTACTTTCGCGAGAGAATATGCAGGCGCCCTGTAAAACGTGGGCTACCGCGTCTACGCAGTCTACTCATTTTGATTTCCAGCATCGCGGAATCTCAGGCGCGGGTGCATGAGCGATGTCCATGAAGCTATTGGCCACCTGCTAACACGAGGAGAGGGCTGCATGTTATGTATCCACTGCTGCTGTATATAGAAGCGCAGAGATATGCGGAGCACGCTGAGTGTGAACGGGCCCACATACTTCGCTCCTACTTTGTGCCGAAACAAACAAACGCTGTTGAAATCACCGCTCGCTGTCTTATCGAATATGCTACCCACAAGCGAGATATCGCAGTATCCTGCTCGGGGAATTGTACAAGCACCGGTGCCGCGTGTCCGCCACTGCCGTGGAACCATTGCAGCAATGAATGTGTATATCGATTGAGTGTGTTCTTGGAGAGGCAGGAAAATGAGCAGGAGTGATTTTTTTCAATTTTTCGAACCATGAGCTTCTTTGGCCGGGGTAATTCGCATGAATCTTGCTCGCGAGTCGGCTTCGACGTACGGCCCCGGCGTACGACACGCGCTCCACCTCGATATGTACCGTATCCACTCATACGTGAGAGCGCACGCACATCACCTTCCGCCAAAGAAACCGGCGGCGATTGAGTGATGATCTCATCTCCCCCCCCCACCCCCATCCTTTTTCATCCTCTCTCTCTATCACTTTCTTGAGAGTGCTTGCGAACACCGCTACAAACCTACATGGCTTGCGAAACTCTTTTCCTGCTCGTCTGCTAACCAGGTGGGGAAAAAAGCGCTGAAGTGGAGGTCACTTGTTTATTTTTTCGTGCGTGTGGTGGCATCTCTCTAACTCACACCTCTCTAACTCACTCTCAGGAAGCGCTACGTACCCTCTTCATGAAATCACGACTCGCGGTCAAGCGGCATACCTGACAGCGGGAAGGTCGGCGGCTTTCTTGTTCACGGCGATGGGAGGGGTGGGTCTGTGGGCGTGTGAGGTTGACAGGTTTAATCAGGTGGAAAGAGAGGGCGAAGAAGGGTATGAGTGTGAGACACCGGCGGGTCCAGGTCCAGGACCCTGGACCCTCTGGTCGTACATGGTCGGGGGGAGAGGTGGATAGAGAGAGTTTTCCGCCTTTTTTTTTCCCGCTTGTTTTTTTTCTTTGTTCTCTTCCTCCCCCGTCACTCTCACACACCAGAATTGAAGTCCGCCTTCGCTCTAGCCGGGGCGAGATAGCTTTCACTTTCGAGGACGCCGACCTTTCCTGAGAAGAAGGTGACGTCTCCTTTTCAGTGTTGTACGAAGTAGCATGTTATTTTCAGCCCGGACGTGGCGAGATATGTAGCCAGTCGGGCGAAGGGCGGCCGCTCACGTTGAGGTCCATTAGCTCATAGCTTGAAGCTCTGTTAACTTGATACATTGCAGGCCACGTCGTATCGCTGCTCAATGAATCCTGCGAGGTGTCTGAGGTGTTCGCGTAGGAACCGGTACCTCATGCACATGTCGACTGTGTGGTGCGTGTACACGTATGTCTACATGCGCTATTGCTGCGGGAATTGGCTGCGGGAATTGAAATAATTGTAGCAAGGTTCAACCACGCCTTGCCGTTGGTAGGCGAGGCGACCTCCTCCGTTTTCCCGTGGGCGAACTCAGTCCTTGTGCCCAGTCTACTCGTTTGTACGTCGGTGCATACTCCCTTGAGATTGTGCGTACCGGCTTTCGACTACAACAACACACACCAAATCTACCGCTGTAATACGCTCGCAGTTTTGAGCGCGAGGTTGTGAGCGACACATGGACTACGCGCGCGGCACCTCTCAACGGGGCCGACCAACTCTACCGCCACATCGGCACTGGCCGGGAGCCGTAGCAATAACGAACCCGCTCCAGAAGTATTTTTCCAGCCATGCACTCGCCAGAAAGACCAGCCACAGCCTTGTGGTTGAGGGATGAGGGGACGGAAGAGTATATTGTTGTACCATGAATCACATCACTTCTGCTGCGATTTTCATTGATTGTTGACCTCCGTCACACGTTCACTCCATAATACTTCGTAGTCCCTTGGAGGTATATATATATCTCCACACGCAGCAGCCTCTCCCATCGGCCGTGTGTGTAGTGGCAAAGAGAGATCTCTCTCTATATATATATATACTTATTTATTTTTTGCCTTCCGACATTTTTCTCCGTTCATGATAACATCTCACCCTATTCTACGCAAATCTGTCACATCTACTCTCAAACAAGACACCGACTTCAAACGAAAATGCGTTGTACAATGCGTCTACACTCCATCCCCGTATCATTGGCGTTGACTGCTTCGAGGTCGATCTTGTTCGCCTGTTTTCGGCGTCTTGACGCCCGCGCAATGCGAGCTTGTACCTCTGCACTCGCCGAGATATGGCCACCTGTGTAGCCACCGAAACGATCTGTATATACGATGAGGGCGCGATAGCTTTCAAGGAAGAATGCAACAAATAGACTATACGAGCTGGTTCACGGAAATGACAACAAAGGTACTCAATTCAACGTGGAAAAACTCACGCCGCTTCTTCGAGTTACGAAAATTGCACACTGTCCAGGAGATGCAAGGTGGTTCACGCGAGAAAACAAAATTTGATCCCTGCAAATCCTTCGTACGGTTTTTTGGAGGTGGGTCCCAAACTTTGCACACACATTGGTCCGCAAGGTCGACACCTATTTTTTCACGAGTACTGGAGTGTTTCGATTGTTTGCTTTGTTCACCAAATGATCGGGGTCCCACACGTTGCTGGGACAAAAAGGCGTTGGACCCTGAATATTCGGCGAATAAAAACAAAAACAGAAAACCCCATTCTTCGTAATAAGTTTGGTGTCGATCTCGGGGATAAGTGTGCACATTTGGCGACCTATCTCCAAAAACCGAACGAAGGAGTTGCTCTTTGTGACAGGAACCTGAAATTTCCTATGCGAACCCGTTGTTTACTTGGATTTAACGCAAAATGAACATGTTGGGCACACCTTCACGCTTGAATCGACCGCTCTACCTCAGTTTCTCCCCTTGGGCAACGAAACTTTGTACAATCCTTCAACATCCTACACGGCAGCCGACCGAATTCGATTTTTTTATGTAATAAGGCACATATATATATATATCTGGCTTCCGGGGGTCCTATCCGTTAGACCCCGATAAGCCGGTAGGAGCGGAAAAACTTCGTGAATAGTGTTGAAGTGTTTCTTTTCGGGTTCGTAGCATCAACACCTGTCGAACTGCCAAATTTGGGGACGATCCAAGCTTTCCTCAGATATATAAGACGGGAATCGTTTCAATGCTGGGCAGTTGCTCCGTACTACCCGTGGCCATCTGACGACGCCAAAGGGCCATAACAACGGAAATCCCACCTTTTTGGTCGTAACTCGCTCCAACGGTGGCCGTTTCCACCCCCGTTTTTTTTGTTGGGTTCCCTAGAGCTTGAAGGTCATTTGAGATTGAACTCCGGCCGAAGAATGTTCGTGTTTCATTGGTAATTTTGAGTTTTTAATGCTCCAAGACCGTGAAGGCTGCTTATTGGCCAAGACACATTCTTGCGCCTAATTACCGTAGAAAGGAGTTCCGGAAATTCCAGATGTGCCACTGCCTTAGGCTAAGCGCGGGGGTCACTATAGTATGAAAAATGTGTTGATTGGTGAGTAGTTGCGTTCAGTATTAACGGGGGAACAACTTTCGGGTTTCTTGCGTGAGCCAGCTTGTATCTGGTATTTTTTTTGTTCTTCCGTCGTCCCCGGATATCCTGGGTCCTAGAGGTTCCCAACCCAAGGTCTGTCTGCAAAGTTTCAAAGTCAACCGTAAGTTTTCCGTTTTGGTGCAATGAGTATCCCACATCCTGATTTGAGATGTAACCAGAAACGGGTATACCCGGGTGGATTATCACCATTTCAGGGTACACTTGGAAATCAACACGACACCAATCTCCGACAGCATCCGCCGTAGATCGCGGCGAAACCTGTCTGTGTGCTGTGACCTGTGGCTCGGAAGCATGATGCACGAGGCAGATCGTGCCCGTTATTCTCTCTCTCTGTGCCTCTCTCTTCCTGTGTTTTTACTGATCAGCACCACACCGAACGAACTCGCGCGTCAAGCGAGTCCGACCCTCTATTGAGAGGGGCCGGTATCCTATGGAGGCGGTGCCCATGAAAGATGAACGAGCGAGAAATGTTGGTGGTCTGATTGTGGTTATGGATGTGCGGTACACGGTATGTGCGGTACACGTTTTTTTCTGCGGGTTTTATGCTTGAGCGTCGGGCGCCGGCATTCTATGACCATTTCTGGTTACAAAATCGACCTCTCCCGGGTACACCAGGAACCAATATCGGTCACACCGGAGGGTCCTAATTCCAGCGGTAGTTGTACCCGAGTAAGGTTTTTTCAGAAATGGGTAAAATGGCTTTTCGGCCTATGAGCTAACAGCCTGAGGGTGCAAGCGCGTTGATTTCCAAGTGTACCCTAAAGTGGTGATAAAGTACCCGGGTATTCCCGTTTCTGGAAATTGGTCTCCTGATTTCCCCCAAACTACCTGATTTTAGTTAATAATCGTATCTGCGGGGACCCTTTACACTACAAATACCCTGTTGCATAACCAGTGTACTCCCAAACAATAGAAAATCTGCGTTGGAAGGGGCATATCCAATAACGGTTTACCCCAACCCTAACTCCAAGCCTAAACGATACGTGCTAGGTTGGCGCTGGGTGTCCGAGTTCTAGGTTGATGTGCCAGTGTCGAAATTCTTTGTTGATATGCCGGTGGTAGAGTTCGAGGTTAAAGTGCCGCTCCAGTGGGCACTGCGTGGGCTGTTCATGGGCTGCCCGTTGGCCCACCCATGGATAATTGGTGGGCAGCCCCCGGGTACCCCATGGGCGTTTTCGCAAAGCTGTCAGCAATGTGGGAGATTGACTCAGTGGCACGCCATCGTATTGTGTTGATGGCTGCCCCGTTCAACACGTTATTTTCGTCGGGCTTGCTTTTTCTCGCATGCGACACAGGACGGGCGAGGAAGGGTCTACAACATTATCATGTCCTGTTTGCTCTAACGCTTGGCAGTCGTGTTCCAACTGCATTCACTATGGCTCCATGCTGGTTCCATTCTCCGTTGACGCCCGCCTCCACAGGACTCGGAAGGCGATGACAAAGCAAGCCAAGCGCGGAGCCAAAGCCAACAAGTCGGCGCGGAAGAAGAAAGCCAGAGACAAATACTGTGCGATCGACCTCGACAACATCGACGACTCGGATATTGGTTCCTTCTTCGACAGCGACAGCGAGTGCGAGATGCTCAAGCGGCCGGTTCAGAAAAAGTGCACGAAGGCGACGGGGAAGAAGCGTGAGTACAAAGACATTTGTAGATTCAAGCGCCACCTCTGCCGTGGTGGTTGAATCTGGTGAAAGCCGAGCGGATCCGTTGGTAGGTTCATCGTTACCAGCATACACTACAGGAAAATGGAGAATCGTAGCGCTGTCGGGTCCAGCCGCACACTATGTAGTGGGTAGGACACGCGTGCAGTTCCAATGTGTTTTTTTCGCGATGAAGAATGTGGGGAAACTTCGAGATAGGTTGAGAAAACAGGGAGCGGACGTTGCCAAATACCTGTTTTGAAGAAGCAAGTCATGGAGAGAATCCGTCCAGCGGTCAGCAGGTATTTGGCATGTTTGAAACCGTCTATTCATGCAACCACTTCAGACTGTACATTTCCTTGGTGATCACGCGATACGCTCGCTTTTTATCTTTTGACCCGTCAATCTTCGACCCCTCCACCAAAACAATCTCCGTTTCAGCTTCAGTCGCATGCCAGGGTATGCAGCAATCAGGTGTCCCGTGCGGCAATAAGACGAGGGACGACACCCAGTTCTGTCGCCGTCACCAACCGAAAGGTGTGTGCTCAGGGGAGTAAGTCGGTTAGCTTGAACATCTGCTCCTAGCGTTTCAACCTGCCATCTACCCGAATTGTTCTTGTACAAGTGTTGCGGAAATCAGGTTTGCCCTAGGCGCTGAGTCAAGACGGTCTATTCATGCAACCACTTAAAGACTGTACATTTCCTTGGTAATCACGCGATACGCTCGCTTTTTATCTTTTGACCCGTCAATCTCCGACCCCCCCACTAAAACAATCTCCGTTTCAGCTTCAGCCGCATGCCAGGGTATGCAGCAATCAGGTGTCCCGTGCGGCAATAAGACGAGGGACGACACCCAGTTCTGTCGCCGTCACCAACCGAAAGGTGAGTGCTCAGGGGAGTAAGTCGGTTCGCTTGAACATCTGCTCCTAGCGTTTCAACCTGCCATCTACCCGCATTGTTCTTGTACAAGTGTTGCGGAAATCAGGTTTTCCCTAGGCGCTGAGTCGTGCTCAACTATCCCCAAGCAAAGCTGGTCTGGGCCACAACGACCGGCAACGTGTGTGGTTGTGGCCCCTTTCTGGGGCGGGGCTGTCTGAAGTGTGACCTCAGTTTGACTAGTTGCAGCAGCAGTGGATCAGACGGGCACCTCACTGTACAGGTCTGTTGTATTTTGGGGGAGCATTTCCAGCATCCCGGCGTAGTCCCGACAACAACGAGCTACGTAGCAATACATCATCCTTGCAAGGCGCACATGATCGTTGGCGTGTCACTCACAAGCTTCAGCACCGTGTTAAGAAGAATTGAGATGATCCCGGTTCAGTAGGCGACGCACACGCAAGAAGCTTGTCCCTTCATGTCCACCAGACAACGGCACAACGGCACTTCCTTACTCAAAACATCTCGGATCCAAGCATGTTTCCTCAACACATCAAACCATGATGGGGCTCAAGACCTTTCGTTCATCTGTTCCCCGTGAGAACGTGATCGAAGTTGTTGTCGACAACGCTAGTGAGGCACTTCATGTATTTAGTTCTGGCGTTGCTTTTTCCTGTTTTTCAAGCTATATGGCTGGGATCGCGCTTGTACTCTCAAAGGTGGTCGGAACAAGGCACTCAGCTGCCTGGTATCGATAGAAGCGATGTAAATGATGCAAAACAGTTGTGAGCACATTTTCTTGCCTCAGCACAATGTGCCCGAGACCCGCATGCTCGAAACAACCCCTTGTCGTTGATGAATAGGACCTCTGTCCCTGTCCTCGCTTGTCACAATCCGCCCCCCGCCCCCGCGTCCTGCAGCCACGAAGACCCAAGCGCCTCCTGCAGCCACGAAGACTCGAGCGCGTCCCGCGGCCACGAAGACCCAAGCGCGTCCTGCAGCCACGAAGACCCAAGCGCGTCCTGCAGCCGCGAAGACCCAAGCGCGTCCTGCAGCCGCGAAGACCGAAATGGAGTCGCCCATTTGCCTGGCTAGGATGCCCGTCTTTGGACTGAGGTGCAACATGATGTGTTTCGGTGAATCTCGCTTCTGCACCGAGCACCGGCCCATGTGGCACCAAAAGGACAGCCCCATATGGGACCTGCCTCCTGCCACCATGGTGCCCGACTCGGACCCCACCATCTGTCTGGCTTGGGTCGCCTCAACTGGACTGAGGTGCAGCTACAAGCGTTACGGCCCGTCCCGGTGGTGCGGCGAGCACTGCAAGGAGTGGCACGGACAAGACAGCCCTGCGTGGCGCCCGTGTCCTTGGAGAACGCCGAAGTGAACCCCATTTGCCATGCTAGGGTCGCCACGGTCGGGTTGAGGTGCGCCAGCACACCAGCAGCCACAATGGGGAATACGGCTGGTGCGGCAGCCGCTTGAGCTCGTGACAAGCAGAGAAGTGGTACACAATCCGTTTCGGACGGAAATAAGAAACTGCCCAGCAACCTCCATTGCTAGGTTGGTTGTGCTTGGCTGCGTTGGCGATCCAAGGTAGCGAGTAGAAAATCCAGTGTGGTTGAGCTAAATGGGGTGGATGGGTGGTGCCGTGGGACCGCAATACCAACTTTGATGTCCCGCCCTTCCCACCAGGGGAGGGTAATACCGTTTCACCCCTTACGATGCATAGTTCTTGTTGGCACTCCTGAGTACGTACCAGTAGATATTCCCGCGGTGTTGTAGCCATGGCGTTCATGATGCTTTGCTGATGGGATGAAAATGACGAGGCGTCAACAGCATTGGTACCTGAAGGAAAGAGTACATGCAAGGAATGATTGGCCGTTTGTTTTTTCGCGATTTTTTTCGTCGGCGTGGTCCACGGTCGAGGCGTAGGTACTGTTTGTGTACCTGGCGGAGAGAGTAGTCGCCAATCGTCCAGATGGTTTTTCAATCCCCATTGAGTTCCGTGGAATATTTCATGGAGTTCCGCCGTATGGAGTCCATTACACGAGTCCACGACCGTGATATCGCAGTACACGCGCCGACACCCCAATGGCCGTAGACTGTTGTGTTGCCATGCGCACGAACATGTTACTTTGGATATGTTTAGACTAGGATACAGTTCGGATGTTCCAAGTATTTACCACGCAAAGGTACAGTTGATATTGTTGGATCACTGCTAGCACTTGTGTCGAATCATGGGGAGGGAGAACCTAACGCTGATGTCTTGATCCTCGGCACAGTGCAAGCAGAGTTCTAGCGGACTTTCGGGTCTAGCTGTTCATGTTGTTGGCGTTTTTCGCGTTTCATCTGCCTGTGGATAATGAGGAGAAATCCACATCTTTTGTTTGGTTGCGCTTCTGCGTTTTTCTGCGGAATTCGGAGGTAAATTCATGTTTTTTGTTTGTTTTCCCGTTAGGACTCGATGAAGACGTTTTTGATTAATTTTTCCATCGGTTCTGGGAGATATTGTAGCGAGGAGGCTGTGAAGGTTCCATGTTTGGGGAGATGTTACAGTCAGGGTGGCGGTGGAGAAATCATGTTGTCTTGATGTTGGCGAAAGGGCAGGGTCGGCGAAAGTTTCCTCTGACACTGACACTTCATATGGGTTGGGCTTTTGGCCTTTGACTGTTTTCCTGTCCTGGTGTGTTGGCTCTCTGAACGGTGTATTGGAGGAAGGATTTGGCATTTGCTGGTAGAACATGGTTGAGGTCTTTGTGCTCCCAAAGCTTATTTGAAATTGATCATTGAGTTGAAACATGGCTTTGTGTGAGGATTTGTTCGACGCATTGGTTGATGCTTTTCCCGGAGGTTTCCGTCCCGATTCTTTATGACTCCAATGTAATGTTGATCTCTGCCGAGTATTTTTCCTCATTATTTTTCTTCTATTTTTTGGCTGCTTGGCAATTCGTCCCTACGACCTTTGCTCCAGGAGGTTGTTGATTGTTAAGGGTCTCGATAAGTTCCATGGTGAAAAATAATTAGGAATAGTGTCCCGAAAATGAAATATTCGATAAATCCGGGGGAGTTGAGATGAGTTTTTTTTTTATATGGACGATGGATATTTTTGGTTGTGTTTGGACTTGAACTTGAAGCCGTTTTTCCTTGGCGATAAGTACGGAGGGTTTCGTAAGGTAGGGGGGCTGTTCGTGTGTAGTTGGGAGAATGGGGACACCCTGGATGTCCGGGGGTTGCGTGGATGCTGCTTTTGTATGGGTGTGATGGACTTGACGCCCGAGTTTCTGCTTGGTCACACGCCCCTGTGTCTCACCCATTTAACTCTCTAGTACATGGAACTTGAGTCACTCCTCTGCGTAGAAACGCTCTCCACACGGGCCTGCGAGCGTGGTAACGCGACACGCACCGATACTCCAAACACTGGTAGCTAATAGACCAAGAGCTCCATGGAACTCCATCTGCTCTCGGCACGATAAGAACCAGCAAATATTGGCGATCCCTTCCCGTTGTTGGGTGTTTATGGTGGTGGATGGGGGGATACCTGATATCTGGAGTCTATCCCCTGGGCAGCCCTGCGATGTGCCTCAACATTGGGCGCCGACCATTGGGGAAGCCACCATATCGGACAGTGTTGTCTGGTGCAATCAGGCATCAGTTGACCGCATAGGAAAACGTACCTTGATGCATTTGGCGTGTGTATTTGTCTCGCACGAAATTTGAGTACGACCAACTTGAACTAAAATCACGGTGGGTCAACGCCACAGGCAGAGATAGTACAAGGCGGACGGATAGATCGGTTCCCTTTTTTTCATCATTGTAGCGACATCGTTGCCAAGTACGGCCGTGCGACAGGCTGTGTTCCGACCTACAGTCAATGTCTCGTGCTGCTTCTCCGCTGACGTCACTTCTCGGTTGACGAGGCAGCCAGGAAGGTCATTCTTGTTGTTTTCAGACTCGTTCGACGAACACAACCACAAGCATCCGCTCACGATGGGACGATGGATACGTACGATCGACAGACGAACACCAGATGTGTTAGGACAAGCTCCGGCGTACGCAGTGTTGCCTTACGGCAGAATGCTCCTGTGGAGGCGGGGTTCACAAACAAACGTGCGGAACACACTGAACTGACAGAGTAAAGCATAAATGTGTTTTCGCTTTGCTCTTGCCTTTACGCCCGTCTGGAGGAAGGCTCGTCAGGGCCTAGCCGACAGGTTGGGCGGGCAGAAACCATGCAGGACAGCTTGTACCCACTGGAGTGCCCATCACACGGATAACCCAAACTCTTCATAAGCACCGCCAACGGCCACGAACCCAACTGCGATGTGTTCGCACGACCCTCAATTATCTTAGGACCCGTCAACGTGTCCTCCTTGTCATCGCTGCTACTGCTTTTCCCATCCGCATATGTAGTCATCACTTTAGGCGTCCCGCTCCTCGTCGCTGCTACTCCTGCTTTGCTCCCTCTCCACACTCTTCTTCCGACTGTTTTCCCTCCCATTCTCGCGGGACCTGTCAAGGTCATCGTTGGTATTACTTTCGCCGTATTTGTTGTGCGCCCCCCCCCTTCTGCCTCCTGCACGCCCTTTCCTCCTGTCCGTTTGGTAGTTAATGACATGCCGTCATCGATCTCGCACGCGCTACTTCTACGAGACCAGCAGGCACCGCTTGCACGCCACAGCTATAATATATTTCCACATCATATGCATACAAGGCAGGTTCGAGGTCATCATCCACGTTGACCCTGTAAATAGTGCCAAAGTCAGGGTTTTCCATGTCTCAATATCCTGGTGTGATGCCGAGATCCGACTCAGACACGTATGTTTCCCTGGGTGGATCGAATGAGAAACATGAAATCGCGGCGCGTCGTCATTAAATAATACCCGTTTCACTGTCGGCTGCAATGAGTCTTCGAGGGAATTCTGATGCGTGTGAAAAAAATCTCTGACGTTTCAGTATCACGATGCACGCTACTTCTCATGCAGAATTAGACGTGCGAAAACTATGCGAAACAAGCATGATATCCAACGAAAAAAGTGTAGATAACTGAACAACTCGGGCTCCGCGGGCACAGGCATCACAAATTTCACTCCTTCATTCCCAATACGTTCATAGCTAGAGTTCCCAGTGTCCCAAGTCCCGGCGGGAAACCTACATGCAGTCCCGACTCTCGCCAACAATCGATCTCACTATCGTAGCCTACGAAACAGATTTAACTCCTTGCAAACCCATGAAATTCCTTTCCAGCGTTTTGTGTGTCCCAAATTGCGATGCGAAGCTATCATTGAAGTAGCAAACAAGGTAGGTCGCCTCCGATAGGGAGGTGGGAGTTGGAGTGGGGGTAGGCGGGGGGGGGTGGGGTGAGTAGGGGCCAACTCCCACACACGTGCTGCCCTCGTTGAATCACAATCAATCGCATCCAAACAATAAGATACGTGGCAGCGTTGCCCAAGATCTGTTCCAGTGTCGGTCGTACCAATACCCAGAACATGTCACTGTCTTGTCCATGAAGTCCCGGCGTCAAACCTGTCTGTCGTACCAATACCCAGAACATGTCACTGTCGTGTCCATGAAGTCCCGGCGTCAAACCTAATGCACCCGAAAACATATTCTCTCTGGTTGGATCGAATCAAAACTATGAAGACGCGGGGCGTCGTTACCAAAGGCCTGTTTTCACTGTCGGCTTCGATGGTGGCTTTCTCGTCGAGGGAACCGATGTGCAAATTCTTTGCTATTTCAGAAACACGACAGTGTCGAAGAAATGAAAGTACCGCGAAAAAAACGGGACAATCCCGTGAAAAATCAAGGCTCCATGGCCACGGAAGCGGGTGGGATAGGTCATATATATATATATAGCGGATCCCCGGGAGATGAATGTATATGTAGACTATGCAAAATATCCAAGGGTTTATTACCGCCGTCAATTTACCGCCATGGTGGGCGGTCCCGGTAATCCGCCGTTTTACCGCCTTTTCTTGGTTGTACCGCCTCCGCCAAAGTCGTTACCGCCTAAAAACGCGTTACCGCTGTCCGCCGAAAAAAATACCGCCATATATATGGCGTTACCGCTTTGGCCGCCTTGGAGAGGAGGGTTACGAGTTCATCGATGAACTTGCGACACATGCCGTGGGAGGAAGGGACGGAGGAACGATGGCTCTGAAAGGAGTCTTCAAGGAACGACTTCTTCAGATCGTTTCGGTGGCTACACAGGTGGCCATATCTCGGCGAGTGCAGAGGTACAAGCTCGCATTGCGCGGGCGTCAAGACGCCGAAAACAGGCGAACAAGATCGACCTCGGACCAGTCAACGCCAATGATATGGGGATGGAGTGTAGACGCATCGTAGAACGCGTTTTCGTTTGAAGTTGACGTCTTGTTTGAGAGTAGATGTGACAGATTTGCGTAGAATAGGGTAAGATGTTATCATGAACGGAGATGAAAGGGCTTTTCCAACACGGAGATGTAGCATGGATCAAAGCATTTGTTGGATTTCAGCTTTTACAAGCGGACATCAACGCAGTAGTCTAGTATTTTAGCAAGCTTACGAACGCATATAGGATACCATCAGGATTGTCATTGGTAAGTTGAAGAGGAGATACTTTTACGATGTAAATGACAGTAGAAATAAGTCCTACGTATGTTGTTGTACTTCGTATTGGTTTAATATTCATGTAGAGTATGAGACATTAAGTGAAAGTTTTCTGAGGTACATCTGCAATTGTCGGAAGGCAAAAATAAATAAATAAATTACCCCCTTTTTTGATTCTACCGCCTCCGCCAACAAAGTTCAAATTCGTTACCGCCGAAAAAATCATTACTACTACCTACCGCCGTCCGCCAAAAATATTACCGCCAAATGGCGTTACCGCCAAAAATTTACCTCCATATAGGTACGTTACCGCCCGAAGAGCGTTTGAGTGAGGAGGGGACTACAACCTAGCTAGGCCTCCCCGTTCACTGAGATTTTAGAGTTCGACTCCGCACGTAAACTTGCTCTCTTTTTTTTCCCAAACATTTTCGCAAATAATTTGTTTCAAATCCGTGGAGGAGCATGAGAAGAGTGGAAACACGTCGATTAGTCTTTGGCCAATGAGATGCCACGAATGATCGTGTGGGTCGTATCGCGCAGGCAGTGTAACTTTCGTTTTACGCTTTTTTAACGTGTTTCCGTTGTCAGGAAAATCGTGCGTCGAGACCACCAGTAGTAGTCGGACACGGTTTGACCTTTGAATACGATTGCAGCAACTAGTAGTCTGCGTAGCAGTAGAAAAGTATCCATCTCTCCTTAGCATGTATGTTCTTGTTCTAGAAATAGTCCGGAAGCATGCTAGGTCAAGGTTGACCGGGACATCTATGTAGAACGTGTGTAGCTTCTGGAAGCCTTCTGGAAACTTCTGGTTCCTTCTGTAGCTTCTGGAAGCCTTTCTGGAAACTTCTGGTTCCTTCTGTAAGCTTCTGGAAGCGTTCTAGATCTAGGTTGCAGTTGATACTCTTCTAGAACGTAGGAGGGCTTCCAGAAATCATTCTGGAAGCATTCTGGATCTTTCGTGTGATTGGCTTATTTGTCCGGTATTCGAGAAGAGTGGTGCAGCCCTAAGCTCGCCCACTCCGCTCACTCCTCTTCAGTACCAGCAACAGCCATCTGACTCGGGAGTCAGCAACAAATAAAAGCATCTTCATATTTCCATTCCAAGTCTCTCGCTGTTGGAGACGCACAGAGTGTGAACCTCTGAGGTAGGCTACACAGCCTCCTGGCATCTGCAGCATCGTACTGCTGCTAGTGCACAGCGAAATATCTCTGACATTCGTTTCTATGTTTTATGTTTCTACGTCGTGCTGACTCTGAAATGTGAAATCTACTGGTGGTGAGAACGACCAAAAATCTATGGTAGTAGTGTATGATCAATCTTCGGGAAGGAGATTTGCCGGCTGTTCTGGCGCCGTAACTCAGCACCACACCTGCGGCCTTGTTTGGTGTCGCTTGAAGTTGTGGCCATCTAGATGTGGCCACTCACGACCACCGTCAATTTACCGCCGTGGTCGGCGGTCCCGGTAATCCGCCGGTTTACTGCCGTTTTTTTGTTTTACCGCCTCCGCCATTGTGGTTATCGCCGAAAAACGCATCACCGCCGTCCGCCAAAAAAACTACCGCCGAATGGCTTCACCGCCGAAAAATTACCGCCTATTATTTTTGATTTTATCGCCTCCGCCAAAGTCGTTACCACCGAATAACGCGTTCCCGCCGTCCGCCAAAACAATTACCGCCATATTGCATCACCGCCGAAAAAATTCCGCCTGTTTTTTGGTCTTACCGCCTCCGCCAAAATCGTAACCGCCGAAAACTCATTACCGCCATCCGCCAAAACAATTACCGCCAAATGGCGTTACCGCCGAAAACGTGTCCACCTAAAAACTCGTTACCGAGTAAACCCTTGAAAAAAAAAATATATATATATATATATATATATATATTTTGCCTTCCGACAATTGCAGATGTACCTCAGAAAACTTTCACTTAATGTCTCATACTCTACATGAATATTAAACCAATACGAAGTACAACAACATATGTAGGACTTATTTCTACTGTCATTTACATCGTAAAAATATCTCCTCTTCAACTTGAAATAAAACCAATGACAATCCTGATGGTATCCTATATGCGTTCGTGAGCTTGCTAAAATACTACTGATATCCTACATATCCTGCAATAACTGAAAGAGGCGAGGAATTTCACACACATTCATGTGGCCCTCTGCGACTTTCCTTTCCGGCCTTGTCCCCCCTGGTTTCGTAAGTGGCCAGCAACGGATGGATCCACACGCCATGTCAAGATCTGTTCATCGTAGAAAGGGCGTCCCATCGAGGCCGCCTCTTAGACCAGCTGTGTGCGGGTGGAACGCGAGCATCGTGTCCTTGCACCAGAAGCCTAGGGGCTCACCTAGCCTTGGCATTCATACTTCCCCGGAGCACGTGCAGCGGCCCCAGCGGCTACCAACGGGTTTGCTAGCAGAATATTTGCCCATTGGAGGCGTTTTCGAAGAGTTTCGCGAGCACACCTACGATACGCCGAGGCGGTGACATCGTGTTGGGCCATATCTCAGCAACCACATGTTGGTTGTGGCCAGCGGAGGGCTACTGTGACAGTTGGGGGCAGGCAGAGTGGAAGCGCGGCGCACATGGGTTTGTGCCCATTGAAGGCTTTTTCGAAGAGTTGAGCGAGGTGGCGTTAGCACAAGCAAAGTTTCGATGAGCCAAGGTGATGCCAAGACACCGTGAGTGCCCATATCTCTGCAACCGCCGGTCATTTTGGGTCGAAAGAGGGCTTGTGCGACAGCTGAGAGCCGTGGGAACACAGTTTAAGGTGATTTCGAAGCGTTGCATTGCCGGAGTTGGAAAAACGTGTACGACACAGCTGCCGAAAATAGCATTACCCTAAGACATCCACTGGTACAACTGACCCGGGCGCGGTCCGTTGTCACCGGCCAACTACCCCCCTCCCCAAAAGGGTACCCCCCCCGGTGTTTGCCGGGATTGGGCTTTCGTCGCTTGGCAAAAACGTTGTAAAGCAAGCCAACTACCCCCGCCCCAAAAGGGTACCCCCCCCGGTGTTTGCACTCGGGATTGGGTTTTCGTCGCTTGGCAACGGCGTTGAAAAACAAGCCAACTCACTTCGTGAGCTCGGCAACCAGGTTACCAGTTTTTTTTTTACCTCTGTTTTATTTTGCGGTAACCATAATGGTGGTCGAGTAGATCATGTTGTGCGGGGTCGAGAAGCGTCACTCCGCGCAAGGGGGATGATGGCACCAAGTTGTG
>CACKRE030002060.1:112209-135607 GCA_902602495.3 Ectocarpus sp. CCAP 1310/34 | reverse complement strand
CCATGACTGACCAACAGCTCTTTCGAGCTTGTCTTTGGTGATGATCTCTTTAAGTTTCTTGAGGGAGTCAATCAGAGCTAATTCTGTTGGTAGCTGTGCAAGTTGCGGTAGGCATTGTTCAATGGTGAGTCCTGTTGATGCCTGCACTGACTTGGAGAACACTAATGCTTGCCCTGCCACAAAAGCCGATTCTCGAATGAGAACACTGCTCGTAATTCCAAGCCCCCCTTCACGTATGGGCAGGTGCACCTGTGCCCGAGCTGAATCTTTGAAGAAGTCGACCTCACTCTTCTCTGGGTTTGCGCGTACCTCTTCCACGGTTGGAATTCCCACAGTGTTTGCCATTTTGCCGAGAACGATCTTGCTTACTGCCCATATCATCAGGTTGTCATGTTCTCTTGCGGCAGTGTTGGTAATGCTCGGTGCAATCGTTCTCAGCAGATGAAACAAGCGTGGAACGCCAGACAAACGTAGCAGTTGGTAGCTCGCTTGCGGGTCGTCAAGTGTGGAAAGGCGGCGTATCAACTCAGCAGGGTTACCGCGGGCGAAGTTGGTGACGAAACTCCTCTGGAAGCACTCTGTCCCTACTGGGACTCCAACAATGGCCATACCACCTTCAGCAACCGAGAGACCCGTTTTCGTCAAATCTCGCTGTTCGTCGTTTGTCAAAGAGGAGAAGAATAATCCTTCTGGGAAAAGGACTTTCGATTTCGGGAGGCTGAGCTCAATGCCTTTTTGCAGCAGGTGGTCTTGGATCCAGTTGTTACGGTGGTGATGGCCTGAATATTTCTAGCCAAACCTGGTGGACGATGCACTTGGAGGTCGTCGACGTATCCAATGAGCTTGGCTCCTGGCACTGGTGGCTTGTTGTTGAACTCTTTCATGATATCAAGAAGTCCTACACAGAAGCCAAACCCTCCCAAATTGCAGCCTTGTTGAACTCCGCGCTGTGAAAGGACAACCTCGATCGAACCATCTTCCATTTTGAACAGAAGTTTCGCCTTGGTTCGAGCGTAGATGTTCCCGAAGTACTTCGCCAAGTGTGGCGTATGAGTGGCCACTGCTGGCAAGATGGAAGATCTGCGCATGCTGTTGTAAGCAAATATTTCCCATCAAAGGAGAGAATGGTGCTGCCTTGCTGGTGGCTGAGGGCTGCTGTGGAAGCCACGATCTCAACTCCTCCTGGAACACCACCTCCGAACTGATTTGCTGCTTCGAAGATGTTCGCAATTCCTCCCTTGTACTGGCGGCAGAAGCTGCCGCTGATGATGCGACGCAAACCCCCCCCAACTGCAATCGGCCGTTTTTCTCTCCCAGCGCTGAAAGGTTGGCACTGGTGTGGAGGTTCCAAAAGAAATCCGGAAGCTCGCCTCCGTAGTAGAAGACTTTAAAGCTGAAGTCCGCCAAGGTTTCAGTAAAAAAATCACTCATCCCACCAGCTTGGAGATACGAAAAACGAACGCCACGCCCATTCTTTCGAGTGAAAAGGACAGCACGAGCGCGCTCGGCGTCTCGCCGACGGTTTCACGAGGCGGCGCTAGCTTCGAAAAAAAGAGTGATGTCTCGTTCGACAGCGGAGGAAGCCTCACTCCCCGCATGCCACGACCACCGACCACCCCGGCGTCTGGTCAGCAGATTTCCGTGACCGGAGCTGCGTCGACCTCCCTTCCTCAGCCTTTTGGTCCGACGCCGACCAGTGCTTCGGTTTCCCAAGATGAGGCGTTAGGCCACGCCGTAGGCGCCGCCGCGTCCCGTGGGGGCCGGCAGAGTCCACCCTCTCGCCAAATGGTGAGCCAGACACCGGTGGCGGGGATGGTGTCCAAGCGGCAATCATCCTTTTACCAGAGCGTTGGCAAGAACGCGGCGCAGTTCGCGATCGTCTCGGAGTCTTGCCTCGAGCCCGAAGACGACGGGTCGATCGAAACCGTCGAGAGGCCTTGGCACAACTCGACGCGGGCTGCCTCGATGTGCGGGGACGCGTCTGCGCCTGTCGGACAGGTCGCAGATTCAAATCGGGACCCTTCTCCGGGAAGTTCTGGGCGATGGCCCTCCCCGCAGTCGGAGGGCGGCGGGGACGTCTGGGTGTTCTTTTCTCCGGCGGTGGCGGGCTTGATGGCCAGGAACCTCTCGATCAAGAACTAGCAGCTGAAGGAGGGCCCGTTGCCGGTACTAAGAGGCAAGCCTCGCCCGGGCAGAGGAAAACCTCCCTTGGTCGACATAGAGGATGGGGCGGCGTCGGGGGACAAGATGGCGCCCTCAGAAGCAATGAGTAAGATCCCGGAGCCTAGGTGGTTCTAGCTGGGTCGTGTCATTGGTTCAGTGAGGGTTGGAATTCGAGACTCGTTGCGTTTTCTCCGTTTATTTCGCTCCCACATACAGTTTGTTGTACCTAGGATTTCGGGCATCTTGGTTGCCTAAATCCCAAAACGCTGAATGCTTTACTTCTAAGGCCGCTTGAGCTTTCAGTCTGTCGCAGATAGGTAAGAACGGGAGGGGAAGGGGGGGGGGGTAACCTCACTAGTGTTTTCGCGCAATGAATCGTAGCCGCCGTATATGCTGTTGTCGTATGATGAAACGGGTTTGATATACGGTTGAGTTCGTATTTGGTACAAAATGTGCGCGACCTTGTGCATTTTCCGCGAGTGTGAGATCGGAATGTATCGAGCTTCCTCGTACCCGGCAGTGGGATGTTTCCCTGGTGCGACTAGCGTCGAACGAAAGGGGAGGGACAGCGAAATCTAACGGTGCGGATTCGCCGTGGTTGTTGAAGGCCAACCCTTCCCGCTAAAAGCGTAGCCTCTCGCTAGCACGTACGTAAGTTGTGACGGTTTGTCGGTGAAGACAGTCTCTGCCGTTGGTACAGGGCAAGCTACCTGGCTGCTCTGGCCCCCTTCAGAGTAGGAAATGCGGCCCACAAGCACCCGGACGAAACCGGGCAGCGGAAACGAGCTCTTGTTTTTTTTGGGGGGGAAGCATTCCGTGTGCCAAATGTTTCTCCGTTACAGTCGGTCGGCGGTAATGGAGTTGATAAATTTACCTTTTTCCATCAAGGCACCTCGCATAACACTAAGGATGACCTTAACCCTGCGTTTGGAAGGGGGAGGGGAACCACCGAAATTCGGACGACGCATGTAGCAGGGACAGGGTTTTGAACCAATCGGTCTGCTCATCGGCATTTTCTGCGGGACTAGTTGGCGCCTTTTGGAGAAGGGTGGTGTCGTTGCATGTAGACTACTGCTGTACTCGTTTTCTTTGTGTCGTATTCCTAGAAGACCGTGGGCAATAGTTGCGGTGAGTCTTCCGTCAAGGGTGTTCTTGTCAAAACCTCGGTTTAGGCAGCAAGCGCGATTTGTCGAGGTGCATCTCTGTTCAGGCGCATGTTGAACGCGGTTTTGTGGGCATCGTGGTTTCTGTCTTTCGCGCGTCTGGTATTGGGAATCGTGTGTTCGAGGAATAACGGGTGCGGTTTGTCGTGTGTTGTGATTGATCTGTTGTTACGTTCGTTTTCGGTACAGTACAGTAGTCGGCAAATCGCGCTGCGTATGCTCTGTTATTGCGTTCGCGGCGGTAGCATGCGGCGCCTTTGTGTTTACGGTCATATGCTGTCACCAAAGGCAGAGATATCGTGTGGAATGTGTGCGATTGTCCATGGATAGAGGACGGTAGTACTATACGACCACGCAGGACACCCAAAAAAAATACAGCATCCAGCTGGATAGACGGGAGAAAGAGCGACATGAATCCCAAACATTTTATCGTCGGTATGCATGATACCATCGGCAAATAGATACAGCACATTGAAAGAGTCTCCAAACGAAAGCGACGTCTGGGTTGGCTCTACATAAACGCAGCGAACAGAAAACACAATTTGCATTTTCTCCGCACTGCGGTCGCTCCATACTTCAACTCAAGCAGCGAGAAACAGTGACGTCACGTCTGCCCCCTCGCGATCACCGGACCCGCGAGCGACTCTCGGCATCGCCGATATCTCGTCGACCAACACCCTAGAAGAGTCGAGCACCGTGGCCATGTGCGTGTCGGTGAACTTGACCCCGGTCGACAGACACATCCGGTAACCCGAGTCGTTCACCACACCGGGAACCACGACACACCTTCCAGGAATCTCAACTCCTCCGCCACCCCCCCTTGCCGAGCACGCGGGCGCGGCGGGATCTGTAGAGACCGTTGCCACGCTGCCGGCCTGTCTAGGCCAAGGCCAGAAGGCGTGCTTTGCACCGAAACGCTGGCTGTGTCTGGGAGCCCCGTGCACTGCTACGCAGAGGCCGTGCGGCTCCACCCAAAAGTCCGGCGAGTTTGCCGGGCACGCAAGGCCGGCGAGGCACGGCGGGGCGCGCAGGCGGGGTAACGACAAGCTGGGGGGGGGGTCGTGCGTAGGCCGGTACGGCAGCCTTCGCATGTCCCAGGTTTCGATGTTCTTTGTTCTGCACAAGACGTTCGCGAGCAGGGCGTTGATGGAGATTTATTGGCTGTTTGAAGGGAATGTGTTGGACACAAAAATAGCAACGGCTGTTTAAGGAGACAAAAAAAGCGGATGAGGGACGTGCGGAGAGAGGTGCAAGCGGATTGAGGGTTGCCAATTGGCAAGGATAGCGCAAACACGCCAGCCACTAGTCCATACGACGACGGCGCCCCAGTCGTAGAAAGTACCCAACAAAACGTTCTTGTTTGCTGGGCGACACCACAGCAGTGGCTGTACGCCACGTCAGTACAACGATGGCCAAGCCCATAGCTAGCGCCACGGGCTGAGATAAGAATATCCGCCAACCTCGGCAATTATACCTCAGCCTAAACACTACGGCCGTGGGTGAGAGTGAGCACAACCACTTGGCACGCATGCAGAGAGCAACCCCAGCTATTGAGGAAGGAATTAGGGTGGTGCGTCTGCCAGTAGCATGCACTCGAGACTCGACATCTTGACCAAGACCTCGGCAAAAGCAAGACCGAGCGTCAGTTCTACTGGCCCCCGCCCCCCCACGCGTGCGTTTTCCCTGTCATTCTTCCTCACCTCCCGTAGGAGGCCATGAGCAATGGCCCGGCACTTCGCAGCCGCTTCAGCCACCGATGCCTCGTAATGAACCCGCCCACCATCCCGCCGCCCTCGTGGCACCGGGCGTCAAAAACAGCGACGGTACCCCCGCCGAACCCGACGGCGAAGAGTTCGCCGCTGCCATTGGAGCAAGGCATGCCTTCGGAGGAGAGCGGGGCCATGCTTACCGCCGCTCCCCCGCGCTCCATGGTCGGGAATGTCAATCCCTGTTGAGCGGGTGGGGGAGTTGGGGCGTCTAGCTTACGTCTCCATGCGCTCAGAACACAATTACACATCGACCACATAAATCGTTCGGTTCACCCCCGCCGCGGCAAGTAGATCATTTTCGGTGGTCATCCCGTCAGCGCCGGCCATGAGGAACAAATACCGTCAAAGTGGATGATTTCGGACATCTGCTGGATTGACTTTCAAAGCTCGACGGCTCCTCAACACCTCAACGAGGGATTCTCCGGAGATCGACCGAGTACTGTATTGTATGAAACCTTCTCAACGCAGCCGTTTTCGGCACTGGCGGCCTCTTGGTGGCGGATCAATCGAGCTGTGAAATTTCGGGTCAAGAGTGCGTGA
Source organism: Ectocarpus sp. CCAP 1310/34 (assembly GCA_902602495.3). NCBI lineage: Eukaryota > Phaeophyceae > Ectocarpales > Ectocarpaceae > Ectocarpus > Ectocarpus sp. CCAP 1310/34. The sequence goes on along the minus strand of CACKRE030002060.1, from coordinate 129,972 downwards.
GACCCCTCAAGCTCTTACGAAAATCTCTACAAATGTACACACAAAAGACACATTTTAACGATATTTCCCTCTCCTCAGTCGTTTAGCACGGGCAATGCTAATACTTGTGGAGCAAACACGCCCAGTAGAAACATGCATCTAAACCCAGTTGTGCCTGCATACTTGCCCCGAGACTGCCACCTCCCAGGTTCATCTGCCGCGTGACCGCCTGCGCTTGGGTGTCGACGAGGAACAGGTAGCCCCCCTCGCCCGATCCCTCTAGATTCGGCTGCCATACCAAAGTGGGTCGGCACAACACTCCTAGCCGCGATCCCCCTGGGCACCCGCCCTCGAATCTCGCCTCCACCTGGCATGGGAACGCAGCATACAGTGGGCATTTGACGAGTATTCTGAAGGTCGATTTGCGAATGAAACGGCCGTGGGACATCCGTGGACGCGGCGCATGGTTTGGGGCGTGCTTGGAAGAGATCTTCACAAACCTGTTTGGAAGCGAAGCGACGGTTTCGATACAAAGCGACCCATTTCAAAGAGGGTGCAGCTATATCGCAACTGCTACGAGTACGCTGTTGTATTGAAGTCTCCCCTGTTGCACTCTTCGTTTCAGCAAAATACACAAGCACCGTGTACGGAGAAAGAATGAACCTATGCTTTTCGATTCAAGCCAGAGCCAAATCGCGAAAAGGATCATACCTGTCTTACGGCGACAGGGTTTCCTGTGGGACTCGAAAGCGCCAGGGTCGGTGTCCAAGGCTCGATAGTCTCGGAAAATCGGTGTCTCTTGCTATCCTTATCGTCGTCGTCACCACCACATTCGTGCTGGCGAATAGGGGTGAGAAACAGCGTCGTCAAGAGCCGAGAAACTAGGAGAGCAAGAAGGTTGGCAAAGAAAAAGCACACGTCCGAGAGAAAGAGAGTGATAAAAAAGCAGCAAGGAAAAAGCAAACTAAAGGAGTGCCAGCACACGCGAAACGCCGATAACCGGCACAAATAAACAGAAAAAAAACAGACCGTGCAATACTCTGTTGACACATTATGTACACGAACATATTCATTTAGGACAGCATGTAGGGAGAATAGGCCACGGAATGTGATCAAGGTTAGCAAGCTACCAGGAGACCCCGCCCAATTCCACTCACGACGAAGATGTGGCCTGAGACAGTGCCGAAGAAGCATCGCTCTCCGTCCCCCGAGAACCTCGCCTCTGCAACGCCAGACGACGGCAGCTGGAAACCCCGTAGCGTGCGAGATGACCCCGCAGCGCCCGACAAAGACTCGACGATTGATTCGGCGGCACCCCCTCCGCCGTTTTGGCCACCGCCTCCACTGCTGTCAATACTGGCACTACCGCTGGTTGCGTCTCGGGGTTGCTGCCGTCGTTGTCTCGACGTGTTCGAGCCTTGCCGCACGTTGTAGTACCAGGCGAAGTCGGCGGAGCAAACGACGACTCGACGAAGGCCGACGTCCATGCCGGAGATGTTCGTCGCCTGCCGCATCGTGACCGTTATTTTTCAAAGTGTTCATCATCTTCATTGTGATGGTGGTGGCGGCGTCAAACGACAGCACACCATGAACTACAAATCCGTCAAGCCTCTATAATTTTTGGCCGGCAAACCTCCCATGCATGATGGACCTGCTCTTGATCTCATGGAAAACTCGAAACTCACATGTCCAACTCCGGGGGCCGCCGCTTGAGCCCCTCGGGTAAATCGTCGTCCGGTCTCGAGGGCATAAAGGGAAGAGGGGGGCGGTGGAGGCCGGCAGGGGTCGCAAGGTCGGGAATATCCAATGACTCAGTCTGAGGCAACGGATTGCTTCACTTGGGAAACGCTCCGAAACGGGGATGGGGGAGAAAGACCGCAACGAAACAGAGTGTTGGACTCTGAAAATAATGTCTCTGACAGGAGGAACGGCAGAGGGAAGGGAACCCGCATTTCTGACTCCTTTCCACCACTGGCCACGGTCAACAACGATTTGACGCAACCACCGCAAAAACCCAGCGTTGACTGCCGGCTAGAAATTCTTTCTGGATTTGTGCATGGTCGCTTGGCGGCGCAAGAGAAGCCCAGAACCCTTGACAGGTGGAGTCTGTGGTGTGACTACCAACCGGACTAGATTCTTGCTGGATTTTGTCCCATCGTCGCTTGACGGTGCAACAGAAGCGNCGTGCTGGCGAATAGGGGTGAGAAACAGCGTCGTCAAGAGCCGAGAAACTAGGAGAGCAAGAAGGTTGGCAAAGAAAAAGCACACGTCCGAGAGAAAGAGAGTGATAAAAAAGCAGCAAGGAAAAAGCAAACTAAAGGAGTGCCAGCACACGCGAAACGCCGATAACCGGCACAAATAAACAGAAAAAAAACAGACCGTGCAATACTCTGTTGACACATTATGTACACGAACATATTCATTTAGGACAGCATGTAGGGAGAATAGGCCACGGAATGTGATCAAGGTTAGCAAGCTACCAGGAGACCCCGCCCAATTCCACTCACGACGAAGATGTGGCCTGAGACAGTGCCGAAGAAGCATCGCTCTCCGTCCCCCGAGAACCTCGCCTCTGCAACGCCAGACGACGGCAGCTGGAAACCCCGTAGCGTGCGAGATGACCCCGCAGCGCCCGACAAAGACTCGACGATTGATTCGGCGGCACCCCCTCCGCCGTTTTGGCCACCGCCTCCACTGCTGTCAATACTGGCACTACCGCTGGTTGCGTCTCGGGGTTGCTGCCGTCGTTGTCTCGACGTGTTCGAGCCTTGCCGCACGTTGTAGTACCAGGCGAAGTCGGCGGAGCAAACGACGACTCGACGAAGGCCGACGTCCATGCCGGAGATGTTCGTCGCCTGCCGCATCGTGACCGTTATTTTTCAAAGTGTTCATCATCTTCATTGTGATGGTGGTGGCGGCGTCAAACGACAGCACACCATGAACTACAAATCCGTCAAGCCTCTATAATTTTTGGCCGGCAAACCTCCCATGCATGATGGACCTGCTCTTGATCTCATGGAAAACTCGAAACTCACATGTCCAACTCCGGGGGCCGCCGCTTGAGCCCCTCGGGTAAATCGTCGTCCGGTCTCGAGGGCATAAAGGGAAGAGGGGGGCGGTGGAGGCCGGCAGGGGTCGCAAGGTCGGGAATATCCAATGACTCAGTCTGAGGCAACGGATTGCTTCACTTGGGAAACGCTCCGAAACGGGGATGGGGGAGAAAGACCGCAACGAAACAGAGTGTTGGACTCTGAAAATAATGTCTCTGACAGGAGGAACGGCAGAGGGAAGGGAACCCGCATTTCTGACTCCTTTCCACCACTGGCCACGGTCAACAACGATTTGACGCAACCACCGCAAAAACCCAGCGTTGACTGCCGGCTAGAAATTCTTTCTGGATTTGTGCATGGTCGCTTGGCGGCGCAAGAGAAGCCCAGAACCCTTGACAGGTGGAGTCTGTGGTGTGACTACCAACCGGACTAGATTCTTGCTGGATTTTGTCCCATCGTCGCTTGACGGTGCAACAGAAGCGCAGAACCCTTGACAGGTGGAGTCTGTGGTGTGACTACCAACCGGACTAGATTCTTGCTGGATTGTGTACATGGTCGCTTGCCGGCACAAGAGCGGGCGCATCGCGCTCGACAAGTGCCAGTCCGTGGTGTGCCCTTTGACCAGGATCTCGAGGGCTTCCACCAAAAAAAACATGTCATCCGCCCCCAACGGAGTCTCCTTCTCTCTTCTCTCCTTGGATAATCACCCGTGTGCGGCGCGCACCCCTACTCACTTCCCCGAATACGTACTCACCACAGCATCGTTCGGAGCAGTGGACAGGATTGTGCGCCTCAGTCTGTTCGTTGGGTCGCGCCAGCCGTTGAGCGACGCGTACGCAGCCTGATGCCCCCCGATGACGCCGCCGCCGCCGTCACACGTCCTGTTGTTGGGGCGGGCAACGTCGACGTTGACCCGGCGCCATCTCCGGTGACACAGGTCCTTCCACAATCTATCCTCCTGCGCGGCCTGTACCGGCATTCCGATGGGTGATGCCGTCGGTTATTACACGTTTGGCATGGTTTAAACCCGCCAGGTGGGGTCATCAGGATGACGGCCACACACGAGTCATATTTTGGCCGTCTTACGTCGGCAGCGCTTGTCCTATATAGTCTAATCGTCACATGCGGCGAGAGCGTTCACGATCCTTTCCCTCGTCTACAGCAATCAAGTCAGTTTTTGCGGATCCAAGACCGAATCGCCCTTCACTGTATACTGTATGGGCGTGGCGTGAGAGAAAATCTTCGTTCCTGGGAAGCGCGCCAAGTATTGGAACATAATATTCCACACGACAGCGGGCTGCATGGTTAGTGGTTACCGACTGCACCACGGGGGCGACCGGCTCTTACAGTTCGGAGAGTGGGGCTGGAGGATATGTATCCAAGAACCAGCCCTGTGGGGAGTAGGTGGTACACTGATGTATAGCAGGAAGTGGTAAGATGAACATTAGTAGTAGGAAGGTTTCGACAGCACCGGAACACTGGCCCCATGAACAAGGTAGCCCACCCTACCCGACTATGCATGCATAGAATACTCCTGGCACATGCCCTCCTGTCAGTTGTAGCAAACTCATTATCATAGCTTCAGCGTATCAGCCAGATGATGCATACTCCCTCTTGGGCCGACTGGGTCCAGGCACGCGGTACTAAGTGCACGGACCAAAGTGCACAGCAGTAGTGGAGAGGCACATGTTTCAAGCGTTGAAAACAACCACAAGGAAAACGTGAGCGACGAGCCGGGGGTGGTAATGACGACGGACCTTACCTACACATTGTCTAGCCCTGTCCATGCATCTCTGAATGATTTCAAAGCGTGCAAAGAACAAAGACAGCAACGTCGACATACCTGCCTTAAACCTGCACAAACCCCACAGCACATAGCGACGCCCTCAGCTGGGAGAAACTCAAGCCAGTGCGCTGCGCTTGAGATGAGGAGAGCTGCACTACGGCGGTCCCCATCATCAGGCATTTCGATCGCCATCGGTTCGCCTTACGGCCAAAAAGACGTAGAGAACTGGGAGGGGGCGGGAGGAGCAGTTTCTTTGTTCCACCGCCACCGCTCACAGCACAGAATTGCTGCCAACGAGACTAGTAACATCCGCGAGGGAGTCGGAGCGACGCGACAACGTGACAATGTGACGTGCCGAGAAGCTGAGATGTGAAGCAACCTCCGCATGTTCGGTTCGGAAAACGAACCACAGGTTCGCGGTGGAACTTCCTCGATACTGCTGTGTGATGTGTGAGATCTGGTGTCTGGTCTGGTGCACTGGTGCAGCAGTGCAGCGATGTAGGTGCAGGGTGCAGGTCTGTGGTGCGGAAACCGCAAATGGGCGCAACAATACCCCCAAAGCATGCTTCGGCATCTGGTGTCTGCCACGTGTCTGTTGTCCGGTTTTGGACGCGCTGCATCTGCCCTTCATGTTACCCCTGTCTTCTCCCATATCTGTTGACAACACAGCGCCAATGTCTACTCCTGCATCTGAGCATGCGCTGGCTGGCACACAGCGTAGAAACAGGTACATGTAGCGCTTCGGCAGTGCTACATTGGTTTGTCGGAGGCAACGCCCTGCGGGGCGAGGGTAGGCAGGCAAGAGGAACAACCGAGGCATATCAATACTTGTTAGGGAAGCCTCTTGGATCCCTTCCGTCTTTCCCGCACAACCAAACTCACTCTCTTCTTGTTGCCATCGAAACGCTCGGTGCCCACACTGGGGTACTGGGTCTGCAGCAAGCGCTTGTGTCGCATAGTGATGGGGGATATTCACAGGAGAGGAAAATACTCATACTCGGCCGTTCGCATGCGGGCTGCGGCCGGCGGACATATCCTGGGAAGGGTTGGTGCGGGCGAGATGGCCGACGGGCAGAAGGAAAGAAATGTTGTGCAGTACCAGCGCTCACACGCTGCCTCTGTGTCTGATGCGACCGACAAAACATAGGAGTACATTCCGTTGGTAGCGGGGCTAGCAGCAGCATAGCGCAGTCCGCTGTCCCCTCTCGTTCCCGGCTGAAAAGACGGGCCGCTGTCCGCCTTATACCCAACCGAATGCAGCGGGGTTGGCCGAAGCAGCTGCTGTAAAGGACGTGCTACGAACAGTCTGGTGTAGCCCGTGGCAAAGCTGGCTACCTCGTGCCTTCGGTCCGTCGCCGAGCGGTCAACCGGAAGTCAAATGACTGCCGACATCTGGAAAAAAAGACGCCCCGGTCTAGTCCGTTCTCGCCAGCTGACAACGATGATGATTGATTGTGTCGACTAGCCAACAAATATTCTGTGGCAGCCCAACCTTCGAGACGAAGAAGATGGAATAATAGGTTGTTGTTCTTTCCTTGCATTATTTCTCGGCCAGTTATGAATTTATTGGCTACGGCTTGATCTGGGAGAGGGGATCCACAATAAACCCGAAACCTTTTGGCAAGCAGCGAAAAGAACGGGTTGTGCCTTTGCACGGCCTCCCTAGGCCGAAAACAATAGCCGACCTCCACTGACCGCAAACTCCCCGAACCAAACTGTACCGACATCGTTGGCACGTGCCTTGCCTCTTGCTAGAAGAAGATCAACAATGCAGGTTGCCTCAGCCAAGCGTGCAATTTCTCTTAAGAGATTTTTGCTTCCTGGTACGAAGTACTGGTCTGCCTGATGGAAAATGTCACCGTAGTCTTGGGGTGACTGATGATATGAACATGCCCGGCATCAAGGCTGAAGAGACGACAGAATACAGGCTCCTCCAAAAGGGAAACCCATCTCAAGTGGAAACGTGTTGGGATGGCACGCAATTTGGGCTGTGACATTGGGATGGGACGCCATGCGGGCCGTGACACATCTGTTTTCGGGAGGAGGGTAGAAACATCCGTCGTTGCTGTGCTGCAGAATAAAGATGAGGGTAGAAGCAGCATGGAAGTTCTTGCCTCATTCTATGGGCAATTTTTTTCTAGCCTGCTGGAAGGTGCATTGTGTTTATCCTTGCGTGGCGGCGGTGAAGTTCGTAAAAATTGCCTATTCAACGTGCACTACTCCTACCGTACTCGATTGGACATAAAGCACTACGAATGATGACGCAAAAATTTCCTAATTTATTCTTGATCGGACATGATAGTACCGATGTAAGTTGTCCTGCTAGATTGGGCTCGAAAAACAACGCCAAAACAGCAGCAACGGATCCCCGATGAAATGCTCTCGCTGTGCAACCCTGAAACGCGGGCGGCAATCAACGACTTAGGTTCTTCCTATTAAGCACCTTGACCATATTTGAGTCTCCGGACTCACCTTCAACAAACGTGAAACCAATCAATGGGAAAGGTCACCTCTCAACATTACAATACTTCCACCCGTCTTCTTTGACGCTACAGTACACCATTTCGTTTATATACATAGTTTATCGTCTACGTTCTCGCCCAATATGAAGGACTCCGCCTAGTTAGGGTTAGCTCACAATGTGCAACTTTTGTTCTGTATCCATGGTCTTCCAGCATCGTGTGGAGTCAACTTGTTTATTCAACAACTGGATCGCACATTGACCTTCCGCCGTACACATACAGTGGCGAATGCGACCAATATTTACCGCACACCAACAGTTGGGCGTGGTCATTGTCCCACATTCCGACAGCACCTCCACCATCTACGTTTTCCCTGCAGGATGGTCTTCTAAAGCTCGGGTTCGTGGGCGACCCACCAATGATACTACCAAGCCGCTTGCAATCAAAGGGATATTCTTCGCGGGAAACCCAGTAACCCATCCCACGTAAGTTTGACACGACAGCCGACCCGCAGTCCACCGAATCAGTGAGGACGCCTTTATTGCCAACAATCCTCTATCTCGACGGAGAAGCACTGTATGCGGCGTTTGTTCTTGCCAAGTCAGTTTTCAATAGAAGCTTTTACCACCAGATTGCTTACGTACAGACACCCAACAGCCAACAACGGCAACCCCCACTGTTTCCATGTCCCGAAGAGAAGCGGTGGCCGCATGCAAGTCCAACTTACACCGTACTCTTACGCCCCCTTTCTTCACCCGTAGGTAGCAGGAAGATACAATCTTCTTCTCGAACGTCGGCAATCGAAACTGCTTGGATTACCCGGAGAGGGCACTTTCCACCACCAGCGCTCGCGGCACCGTAGCCTCCGCCGCCGCCTGTTCATATCCCTTCGGAACAGGTGGCACCTGTCCGGCCCCTCAAACTCCCCTCCACGGTGACAGCCGTAGTCTCGTACTACGTCACCGTGCAGCAGTCCTTGCCCGAAAATAGCCTGAACCTCCCCCTCTTCATCTTGCGATACTGCCACGCGCAGGAAAGCAAAGATCCAGCAAGAGAACGTAGAAAAGAGGGTTGTTTTCACGTAAACGACGATCGTACCGTGTTATTCCCACGTATCGTGCTGCCATATGTCAGTATACATTGGAGTAGATTCACCTCCAATTGGAGTAGGTTCACCTGGTCCAATCTGAGGTTCGACCGCGGAGCGTCGAAAATACAGTTTCAACAGAACGAACTCATTCGGACGTGGGATAGATAGCACCAGGTACATCGCGACGGAGACTAGTTACAAACACCACGCTTATTCTTTGCATCGACGCATGTCCTCCCAAGCAATGGCACATGCATGTTGCACAAGATCACCAGGGAACGGATACGGAAGTGAGTATAGTGGTGGGAGTTGGAAAAAAATATCGTATCACGCGGCATTTAACCTATGCTAAAGAGCGGATCATTGCCGTCGCTCTCGGCCATCCGTAACCCTTGTCTACCTGGGGTGGCAAAACTCCAACAAGAACAGAACAAGAGCCTGAAGGCAGGTACTACAAAAGATAAAATATCGCTTTTTCCTCTTGCATGCTCGAGCCACTCACGCTCGGATTGGCCGCGGAGTAGTGGAGTTGTTCCTCGAACAAGTTGCTGGCGAGGATCCCGCCCCGGCCGTCCTCGTAAGTCAAGCATTTCCCCGTGCTGCCGAGTTTCCCCAAAGGAGAGAGAGAAATGTTATTCGATCAGTGGGTTTGGAACAAAAGGTCGCATCCATTCGTGCCTGTTCATTCGCTGCCCGATTGTTGTTGTGCGTTGACAGCTACTCAAGAAGAGCCCTAAGCATGACTCCGGGCTCACATGCGATGGGGGGGACGTCGGCTGGTCTGGGGCTCCCTGCCGAGAGACATAACTGTACGAAGGAACACGGAACAAATGCTCCACCGACGTAGGGCTTGACCGATAGCACCAATTTGTGGTGCTGCTGTTGACAAGAGCCTTAGCTCGACGTGCAGTCTGCGGTATGAACTGAGTGGAATAGCATGGGAGGATCGTAATAAGGGGCCCTGATCGACCCAGCGGGGCCGCCCGTGACATCTCAGGCACCATGCTACAGTATGAGGTTCGACATTTTCAGATGGAGTGCCGAACGTTCCGGGAAAATCTGTCACTACAGTGCCCACCCCAAGGATGTATATCTGTAGCACTGAGGAGTCTTTCCCCTCAAGTCCACGGGTCGTCGGGTGTGATGCCAAGGGGGGGGCCAAGTGTCTCACATTATCTTTCCGTCCGGTGTAACTGCCACGTTCAGCTGGTGGGTGTAGTACTCTGGACACCGAGGCAAACAAGAGCAGCAACAGCAGCAGGAGAAATGGCAACCACAATTTTAGACAAGCGGCAGGTGGTGTTGGTCCGTGCTTGATCGCATCGCTCGATATTGCTGGGGGACATTTCTGGTTGAGCATTGTCCGTACCCCGCGAAGTGCCTGCGAAACCGCGTGACGCAGTCAATATCAATTATGCCGTTCTGTAGTACGCCAGTGCCTCTGAGAAGGGCTGGTGTGTTGGTGGTATACATGCTGGGACTTCTAAGAGCTCTAAACTGCACCGGTGTTGCCAAAGCGACATGCTCTCGGTACGCCAGCTGGGCACCGTTTTGATTGGCATTGTTGAAATCAGGCGCACCAGATAGAACGGCCGGCGTCACTATCTTTCCAAAAACAGTAGCAAGGCATCTTGCTTCAGACCTTGATACTGGCGCTAGAGTCAACGATAGAACGACACCTAGGCGTGTTGGTGCTGTTGCTACCCCTCGAACACTCTTGCTGGTGCTCTTCAGAAGATCACGGACATTTTTCCTTTCGATAGATTCGCCGAAAGACGTACAGAAAGCAACCACGCTGTAGGACTCCCACGCAATATCACCTTCTTCACTCGGTGATGCCTCTGAAGTGCTCCTCGGCGGACTCGAGGCCACGGAGAATGCGTTCGAAAGCTCGCTTCCTGGTGCTTGGTCGACGGGCTGCTGCTCGTTGCCGTAGCTCGTTTCTTGCGCTCTTCGCAACAGAAAAGAGTGCAAAAGAACGGACGCGAGTAGGGAGCAGACGCAGAAAAGTTGAAGGCTACGAAACCATGGCACGCTGTCCGTTGTTGGGGACAAAGTACAATAGTTTGGCATTTTGAGGTCTGCATCTCAAATCGATGCTAGGCCCTTGGAACGTATACAAGTTGACCGCCAGCAATCGTTCCGCGAAACAACTTTAATTTGGCCGCATGGGGCTGCTACCTTTTCGATGTTGCCGCTCATTTGCCCAGACGATTCGAGTATGAAAACAAGGCCGGCACCACCACCACCACCATCACCAACGACGACGGAATAACAACAACGACACCAGGTTTGGGAACGTAGCATCATAGCCTTTTTTTCGTTCTTTGTCTGCCAATCTTCTCACCTGCCAACGACGTCTGGTCATTCGACGGCGCCAGGCAGGACACACCAGGACGAGATGTTTCACCAGCGTCAAAGCCCCGATCGGGTTGGGCGGGGTGGTGGTGGGAATAGCGACGTCGCCGCGGCAGCGGTGCCGACGGTGGTGTCGGGATCAGCAAGACATCGCTACTGCTTGTTCGAGGTGTTTACCAACTCAAGGCAAGAGACGATTCGACTTCACTCAAAAGCACCACCAATGGTGGTACGTCGTGTGGGGGGTTCGCTATCTTTCGCATGTTGGGTTCGGTGTTCTCAATCATAACTGGTCGTTGTCGCGGCCGACGCGCGCCGATGGAAGTTAATTAGGCCAATCAGCTCACCCTTTTAGGTTCCACTGAACGCATAGTTGCCCCGATTGTTACAATGAAACGTGTCTACAATGAGGAGCTTATAGTGGCGTAGACAAGCCGCATCTGTTTGTGACTACCGGGGTTCTGATCCCTTTTCAATAGACACGGGTCCCTGAATATCCAGCGCGCAACAGAGCACAAGATTGCGAAAGGGCAGCTACACATCTGTACAGTACATCCTTGCAGATGAGTAATTCGGCAACTTCCTGTGGTGCAACTGCTCGGTTTCCTTTTCACCGGTGACTTCATCTTCCTTAGCCGACGACCTCGCAGCTTTCCCTGCCGCAAGCCGCGACTGCGGCCGATTTGCTCAGCACCACCCGTGCGAATATTCCTGAAAAACATGCACGGCCGTTACCTCCCGTCCTAGCTGACTCTTCGCCTGTTGCTAGTGTTCCTGCTAGATTCTGCCTCGCCGCTGGTCCTTCTCTTGGTGCCGCTTGTGTCTCGATCGGCGGTTGATCTGTTTCCACCGGAGCAATCTTGTTGCGTCCTGAACCGCTTGGAGGTACCTCGATATTCGCGAGGGGCATCGCGCCATGCCAACACCCCACCAGCCGCGGAAGTTAGTCTGCCGTGGGCATTCAACACGCAAGGGGTTGGGCAATTCCCGGTTAGGGTGTTCTTGAGCGGTACATTTCAAAGAACGTTGTAATGGTACACGCACGCCGTGTAAGCGTTGGCAAGCTCTCTGTTTGTGCTGGTTCAGTGAGATGGGTGACAAGTACTGAGGGAAGATGTCTCGACGCCCCCTTCAGCATGGAAATGGGTTTCAAAGGGACGAAACTGCAACTCTCTGCCGCTTTTTCATTCACTCGGATCACGACGGTAGACTGTCCACGGCGTCGACGAGAAAATGAGCGCATCGCCTGGTCGGCGGAAAAACCCAACGACGTGTCCATTCTGGGGTACGAGTAGCCATATTTTCATGTTTTCTCCAGCTTCGCTTTCACTATTCAATGTTGTATTTACCCGAGCCATGATGTAGCTAGCTATGAGTTATTAGAAGCAGATTTACAATACAGGGCGTGGTAAACTTACTTCCTTTTCCGACACATGGGATTTCCATCGCTCTGTAGGCGTCTTTCCAATTTCCGATTTGGCTTGTTCTGAAGGTTGGCCTGTTCAAGCAAGAATTACAGTAGTACTACTACATACTCCGGAGTATATACAGTGTGCTACTCCGGAGTTAGTACTGATGTGCATTTGTAGCATACGTTCGTATGCATACTGCTGCTGTAGTAACCAGCGCTCACGGCATTTCTATCATGGAGTTCCAATACGTGGTAGAAGGGTTCATCTCCCACCCGTCCTGCTGCGCTATCCGCGTGACACCTCTCGACGGAGTGCATGTATGGTGCCGATCCCTCCTTTGTGCAGGGATGTATTGTGCGGCGTGCTCATTTTTCTTTCTCGCTGTGCATGCATGTCCACGTGTTGTTTTCAACTTCGCATTGTGGGACCATTGCATGTAGACATGGGTGCCGTAGAACCTCACCTGCCTCTCTTTTCTGACAAACCGATGGACTGGAACCATAGGGCTCGGCGTGTCTTGATGAGTCAGTCTACACTACTGTACGACAGCATGGCACTAAAGCTGTATCTACATTTTAGTCAGTGTCCCCCAGATGTACCCCTAACAGGCATTACCTGTGGTTTTCTGGTATCGCCTGGTGCTTCTCCTTATCATAGTGCGAGCATAGAAGTCAAGTTCCAGCGTAAATGTCTTTGCAGACCCCGACCCCTCAAGCAAACACACCAGGCATTCGCATCTCGCATCTCGCAGGGAGCAACGTGCGGTGGAACAAGCATTTCTTATGTCGCCGAGAGCAACAAGCGGTGCAATCAGGATGAAACAAGGAATGAAACTGTAATGAATCGGAGACTCAACGTAAGGTAGGAAATAAAATAAAATAAAAATCGGGACTGGGCCAGTGTTTATTGTTGTCGTCTTCATTTTAAAAAGCCTTCCGATCTCCCTATCCAATACCTTCATCGGTCCGCATCTGTCAAACACTATGGAGGCGTCTAGCTAGAAAATGTGAATACTTCACGAAAGAAAACTACAACGCCCGTGTCTGCCACACGTACAATTGAGAACGAAATGCGTGCTTTCGTGTTGAGGAGAGAGAGGAAAGAGGCACTGGACAAAGGATTGACTACTGCACTTTGAAATCGAAGGAAGACCGAACAGAAACTTCTGCGTGCGTGCACATATAAACTGTCCGCCCACCCGCAAAAACCAGTACCAGCGCAACTATAGACTAGACTACTATTCTACCCTCCACCTCACTCACCAGTATTATTGAAAAGATTTCAACACATCCGGTTCGACTTTGGTATTATCTCGAACGGATAGTCTTTCTGTGTTGTCATGTGCTTGTCCAATTAAAGAGACACAAGACGCACCATTCTAGGCTACTTCCTGCTGTAGGACACAGCCAAGTAGGCTGTTTCCGTTGTTTGACCGCTCTCGAGGACAGCCACACAGGTCAAGTGTTGTACACAAATACACACGTGCATTGCAGTACTTTTGTGGAGGTTCATCCCCTTAAGGGAACAGAGAGAATAAACCGGGGGGAAGGAAGCGCGTGTCGTGTTGATCAGTATTTTGTCTCGATATGTTTCACTCCAAGGGTAGTGTAGACGTCAACGTAGGGCCTCCGGTATATCATAGCCATTCTTTGATGTAATGCATACCTGCAGCATACTTCCAAGAACAAAGGAGACACCTGTAGACTTGAACATGTCGAGCTGATATTCCACTGAGCTTGTTCTAGACGACAAACGAACGCGGCCAGGCGAATGCCGGTCAACCCTATTACTTTTGTCAACCTATCTTGTGCGTGAAATCGCACAACAACGGGGAAATAATAAAAATAAAGCAAGTTCCTCCCTTTTCCGTGGCTGATGTCACACACCGGCCAATCACAACGCTTCTTGCTCTTCATGAGTGATTGGTGCATTTTCCATTTCGCTACTAGGAAGTCCGGCGCCTACAGCAGTAGTCTCGTAACAGAAATAAACGTCGTTTGCACCAAAAAAAACGGCACATTACTTTGACGATTCAAGAAAACAGTACAACAGCTATTAGTACACAACTGTGCAGAGAGACGCTAGACCAACGACGTGCGACAGTAACAGTACCGCTATTTACCATAGCTCTTCTAGAAAGCGTTACAACGTCTCATTCGTCGCGGTCACCATCAAGAAGGGAAAAGGCTACAGCAACTCAATCCTGACAGGTCTCGGCACAGACTGGATCCCACACGACCACCCATGTATCGCATGTATCCGGAACAACAGCATAGACTACAACGATACACACCTTGTCTCGCAAGAAACAACATCTTCTTTCGTGCCTCATGTGGGGCATGCAAGGTAACGTTCGAACAAGTTTCCCGGCGCAAACCAAGGCTCCGAGAAACCGAACAATCGCAACCTCAACCAAACGAACTGCAAGCACTGGATGGTCGTTGTAAAAAAAATGGAGAAACAAAGCCAGCATATGTAGAGAGAGAGCGCTCGCCAAATCCTACGCCATTGACTGTTCGCTCTACTGCTGATCCTTTGTGTGAACATCAAGGGAAACACGCACTCGATTCGCTGTCTTGTGCCTTCACCTAGGCACTCGAATCAAACCCCACAACAAAAACAACAAATAGAAACATAAAAAACATGCATGTGTACCAAACATATTGAAACAAAACAAACAAAATCTCGCTGGGAGAGGGCACTTCTACCCCACCCCCTAACGGGCAGGCTCCTCGCTGACAAGCAAAACAGCCTGAAACCTTCCATCCGACAGAGGTTCGCAAATACGCCGAAAAGAACACCGTGGATGCCGTTTCCGCACCTTCCTTTTCGATCCACACAATAAAACGGACTGTACAACACAGCAGGCGCTCGGTTGGCAGACACAAGCACAAACTAAACGCGCGTGTATGTGCAATTGCTGTGCAGGCTGACTACATCCTTCGACTGTCTACAACGCATCGGAATGAGAGGAGACCCCGAGAACCAACAGACCACGCAGGACAAGCGGATCCCTTGTGCCCACTGCCTATCGTGCTCTCTTTTCTACAAGAGAAACACGATGCATGCAGAGAAACATTTCACCGAACAGAAGAATAAAAAATATAAAACGCTTTCGGGTCCGCCTGCTGGTATTCCTTTTGTGTACTTCCACCAAAAAACTACTCACACGCAAGACTACAACCAACACGCACCGGATAAAATAATTAAAACGAGACACCAATGTATGCACAAAGACAGAACAACACGCTCCTGCAAGCAAGCAACACCGGAAGCTAATCGCAGCCACCGCCGCCGCCCCAAGAAACGACAACGGAGGCCAGCGTAGGCAAAGGCCCATTTGCCTCGTTCTTACAAAACGCAACAGCCCAGCCTCGCTCTAACACTCCTACCATTCCACAAGAACGGGCATGTCCTATCTATCACACACACCCCATGGCTGCTGCACCGCGGCCGCCTTTGCCCCCGTGGCGGCCCCTGCGCTGCACCTACCCCCATCACCATCCCCGACAACGGTCGCTGAATCGCCTGCGGCCCCGCCCACCCCCACGCGCTTCTTCGCGCCGACAGCAACAATCACTGCCGACTCCACCTCCTTCCGCTGCTCCGGTGCTTGCGAGAGCGAAGACGAACTTGACACGTCCTGGCTGCTACCACCTTTACCCTTTCCGTTATCGTCGCCCTCACTCTCACCCTCCCGAGCTAGATGAGGACAATCGGGGGTCGTCGATTGCCATGGGCTAACACCGGAGGATGGTGCGGGTTCCTCCTGGCCGCCATTGCCCTTTGGTTGCGATTGCGACGGCTTCTCCCCGGGAGAAATCCTGCCGATGTTGGGCGCGCGGGGGGATGGGACGATTACTCATCTTCTGTTGGATCTACGACCACGTGTGTATGCGAGTATCACCCGGGGCGGAGTGCGGAGCAGCAACTTTCTGCCTCTCCTCTCCTCTCCACTCCTCTCCAGAAAACAGAAGAAAGAAACTCGTAATACTTGGGTATCTTTTAAACACTTCATGTACCTGTGTTGGGCATTGGCTATCAGCAGGAGGGGATGCAACGGTCGTGTGTGTGTGCAAACATTCGTGCAAGGCTCTAAGAGGGCAGGAATCTCTATCCTACACCGGTCAAGACTGTTGGCGTGAAATTTTGTTTTCTCACGACCGAAGAAAGAGTAACTGATGTAGTACATCCCATGCATGGCATAGTCTAGTGTTAACCCCCGGGGCACCCTTCTTCCTAACACCCAAACTCTGAATGCACTTCCGAAAACTACATTTCGCAAAAAAATGTGATCAGTCACTTTCAGGTGTGTTTCATTTGCAGCTAATCCCCAAAAGTGGGCAGAAGCGTAGGAATCCCTCCCTAAACACCGCACAACGAGTCGCACTGCAAGCCACGGGTATTCACGAATAACGCACATGGGAAGGGTGGAAACGTACCGTGTCTCCCCCTTCGGAACCGAGGCGGGACTGGACTGACCTTGTATATACACGACAACAGTTTTTCCACGTCAAAGGCTACGCCTACGGTGATCGCACAATCCTCTGCATACCTTCTCGACTGCAGGGGCGGCTCCCCCACATCCTCCGACCCAGGCTCCATCGCTGCCGCCGGCCGCTTCCGACCACCACCAGAACCATCATCTTCACCACCACAGCTGCCCTCACGGGCACGCTTGCTGCCATCGCCGCTCTCGCCAACCTTACTACTGTCGTCGTCAACGCCAAGCATCCCCCCTGAGAACGGTGCTTCACGACCACCGCCACCGCGGGCACGATCACGGTCACCGCTCGGTGCAGCGGCCGGCGCAGCAGCGGGCGGGGGGGAAGGGGATGCAGCCGGTGATGGATCCACCCCGCTAACGCCGCTGCCGGTGGCACTGCCACCGCCACCTCCGATTCCTGCATCGCTTCCCCTCACGGCACCCCAAGACGACACCCCTCCCGCAGCTCCACCGAAGTTGGTGTTGTCTTGAACGCTACCAGAAGTACGTCTCAAGGTAGACAGTCGTGCCCCGCTGCCCATCCTGTTTCTCGATTTGAACCTCGTGGAGGCCTTGCTGGTTGCTCGAAGCGCTTGCTGGGGTGCACCCGATGCGATCGAGCGATCGCCCGGAGAGAGAAATAGACAGACAGACAAAGGGGAGAGAGAGGGGGGGGGAGGGTGTACTCATAGTCGTGCATGCCGTAGTCGTTAGACCATTGACCTTGCATCCCTACAAAGCCGAGACGGAGCACGCCGGGTTCTCACCGGACCAGGCTCTCACATCACCAAGCGCGAAGCGCCGTGAGATATTCGGCGAGTCGCATGAATGGTGCGCTGCATCCTGGTAAGGGTGTTCGGCATCTTGTGCTTACTTCCTTGCGTACGGATGACAGCTGCTTATGACTTAATTTATTTTCTGGTGCTTTCACTTCCAGAGACAGTTGTAAGCACTGTGTAACCTCCTCGAGGGTGCTTGACCATGTTAACACAACGTGGTGCGATCATCCCCCTTGCGCGGAGTGAGGCTTCTCCACCCCGCACAGCATGATCTACTCGACCACCATTGTGGTTACCGCCCCCCCAAAAAAAACAGAGGAAAAAAAAAAACGGTAACCTGGTTGCCGAGTTCACGAAGTGA
>CACKRE030002060.1:87012-104543 GCA_902602495.3 Ectocarpus sp. CCAP 1310/34 | reverse complement strand
ATGCGCAGCAGCAAGAAGGTTTCGGTCATCCCTTGAGGGTGAGTCTAGCCCTGCTCGCCAGAAAGATCCCCCCCTTCGCTACAACCCATGTCTAAGCAAAAGCTTGTCGAGGAGCGAGGGGAAGAAGGGAGAGTGGTCTCAGCGAATCGAGGCGTTTTTCACCATGAACATTCAAGTGCCGTCATGGTGTGAACGCTTGTGCATTTATGCGTAACTAACCCAATCCTGTGTTTCAACCATGCACAGCATGTTTTCTGCCACGAAGCAACTCATGTGGTAACCCGCACAAGCTTCGAGAGGGTATATCAAAGTTCCCCACTTCAGAGTGTGTTTTCTTGTCGCCCCCTGTATTGGTTTACTTTTTCCCTCTACGTGCCAGTTTTTTTTATTTTTATCCTCTATTGTAGAGGGCCTCAACACTTTTTGAAAATGCCACATTGTGGGGTTAATCTCTTTGACTACATGGCAGAGGGTTGAGTAGGCCAACTACAAGAAACGTTTTTGGCAATCCCGTGTTGTGTAGCCTCTAGGGAAGGCCCATTGTAAGAATCATGCTCGTGTGTATACCCGTGGGAGCTGGAGCTTCCCCCACATTCTATGTTGAACTACCCGGTAGATCCTTGTACTCCAATCCCGCAACAACTCTGACTTCGCTGGGGTTTCACCTCGAGGCCCTGCCAGCGCATGTGAACTCAAGTACCCGGGAGACCAACCTCATGACGCCTTGCTGCTGCCAAATCCCTTGTGCACTGCCCCCACGTTCTGCGTGCGGACCTACTTCTACGCGGCTTCAGGCCCAAGCACACCGTCACCCCGCCTTTCGGCTGACGCTGCGGAGTGGCACCCGCCGTCGTTTCTGGCGAAAACTATCGAAAACGAAAGCGAGGAGGACCAACAACCGGCGGAAGTCGGCGAATTGCAGGGCGAGTCACCCTCCGCGGCAGCGACGGCGGCAGAGGGTGTAGAGCAAGAGCATTGCCCCGGGTCGAACACGCCTCCTGGAGACGACGAGGGGCGGGAGGATGGATCGACGCCTGCACCGCTTCCTAGTTCTGCGCCTGCGATCGCATCCGATGAGCCAACAGCAGCCGTTTCTCCGCCGGCTGATGGTAGTTCTTCGGTTCCTGGAGACGAACAAGAGCGGGAGGATGGATCGACGCCTGCACCGCTTCCTAGTACTGCGCCTGCGATAGAATCCGATGAGCCAACAGCAGCGGTTTCTACGCCAGTTGATGGTAGTTCTTCGGTTCCTGGAGACGAACAAGAGCGGGAGGATGGATCGACGCCTGTACCACCCGACTCCGCCCAGGGTGACTCCACAACCGCCTCCGATGAGCCAACACCACTTGAAGTGTTGACGACCGAGGATGTCAAGAGCGGTAGCGTCGAAGTTGTAGGGGATGACGAGGCGCAGCCAGACGGGGTGGAGAGAGATGAGGCTACGCCGGTACCTGCTTTGGATGATGCACCCTCCGCGCCGAGCACCTCAGAAGACGCGGGCCCCCGTAATGTCGTGCCGGATGCAGCACTTGTGCTAGAGGATGGCGCCGGAGTAGCGCCCGGCGAGGTGATGGCCACGGCCTACTGCACCGCCGCCGACCCTATCAACGCCTGCTGCGAGAAAGCCGGGGAGCCGGCCTTGGCGGGGTTATCGGAGACACCTACTGCCGTCGCCACCGCTGATTGCCAAGGTACGCCCACCGATGGGCGCACGGTAGAAGAGGCAACGGCCGCGGATACTGACGCCGTCAATGGTTCGAAGCCTGAGGTTGCGTCGGGAGCAACTGGACAGCACGACAAGGTGCCAGGAGGTGAGGAGGGTGGAGAAGGCACCCGGGGGAGTGAGCAGCTAACGGACGCGGTGTCCTCCGATTCCGCGGAGAACAGTAGGTCGGACCCCGACCTCTCGTACGGTGGCGGCAAGGGCAATGCCCTAGGCGGCAAGTTCTTGTTGGGAGATGAAGGCGGGTACAAGGGGGGGCTCTTGGACGACCCGAGGTGGAGGTGGGGTAGCGTCGTGGCGGTGGCCGCGGTGGTGCTGCTGATTGGCCTGCGTCGTCGATGAAGAAGCAGGCAGGGGGCGGCCCAGCGTCAAAGTGGTGATTGTGTTTTGTCGTTGTACGGCAGAGGCTGGCGGCCCGGGCGGCGTGCTCGGCAGTTTTTTATTGGCGGACTTGGCCTTCTTCGAGGTCTAGATCCGCTCTGGTATTTAGTGATTTAGGCCTGACTGGATGTTGAACCGTAGCTCCGCACAAGGGACGTGTCACACACCCACGGCCGACCCAACCCACGGCCAACGGAGGGCCTGGAGCTAGGCTCGGCGACAACGCAGCTGTGCCCTGCCGCGTTCGCGGGAAGCGAACAGAGAGAGGGGAGCGCTGGAGAGTAAAGAGCGCTCGACCAATCAGACGGCGTGTAAGACCGCAACAACTGTCTTTTTTTCCCGGGTAGATGTAGCTTTCGCTTCTATAAAAGTATTTGATGCATGTATCGTCCTTGTAATTTGTGCGCGTCCGTCGCGATTGTTGTGTTGGTTGGGCTTCGTCTCGGGCGGATGAGGAGCTACTTGTAGCGGTGGGTGTTCGAAATTGGCGTGTTCGTGGTTGTTTACGACTTGACGCATCTGCTGCGTATTTTGCCGTGTTTTTTGTTGGTAGATACGAGGCGCGGCAGTGGAAGTCTTGAGTGAATGTCCGGATAGATCAAACGCGTTGCCTCATGGGTCTTTCGCGCGTTGCCCCCTAAATTATCGTGACGGGACACCGAGGATGAGCATGTACCGGGTGTGTGTTGAGTGGCAGTTTTTCCACTTCGTACGCGCAGTTCCAACTCTTTTGAAGGCGACTAAACTCGTGGCTCGTCCAAGGTGCGCCCCCAGGTTGTTTGATTACGCCATGTACAGCTATCCTCGTTCAGATGTAGCCCAGCCTTGTGAAGCAATCCTTCGTATGTCGGTGTTAGGTTCGTACAAAGCACGGGCTTCGTTTGGGGCGAGTTGGTTTGTCCTTTTTTTCCCTCACTGTGTTAGTTTTAGTTTGTTTCGTTAGGCCGATGATAATGTTCCGTCCTTTTATTGGCCGTGTCGGGTTTCCTCATGTGACATGGTCATGTGACATGGTCATGTGACATGGTCATGTGACATGGTAGTGACATGGTAGTTTTAATGGTGTGGCTTGTTCGAGGGTAGCCTGCTTCGGGCTACCTTCTCCCGCTTTAGGGCACGATACCGAAACAGAAGCGGCAGAAAACTGCCGCAACCGCGATGTGTGCCTTGTTCGGGTGTCTGCTGCCGCCGTAGAGTGTGCATCTCAGTTGTGTCGGCCTAGAGAGGCTTGTTTTATTCTTCTAGATAGGAATGTCTGCTGCCGCCCGTAGAGTGCGCATCTGTTGTTTCGGTCTGGAGAGGCTTGTTTTAGTCTAGATATAATTTAGTTGCAATACCCCTCATGGTGTTGGTGTGAAATAGGTTTGGCATCATCGGTGCGTTGGGTAGACAGTTTGGCTTGCCTCTTCCATCGCACCGTCCTAGCAGCATCCCTGCCGAGTGCGACCCTCGGATAACCATCTCCGAGCGGGGAGAGCTTCATCCTAAGCGCTCTCTCTCGTGCTTTTGTGTTCGTTCGCTCGTTGCACCTGTTTCGTCGCTGTTTGAAGGTTTCTTCGTTGTTGTGTAGGTGGTTCGTTCTCGTGGTTGTGCATCCATACCTCATTACTGTCGAGTGTATCCAGAAGCGTTCAGTGAAGCTGTACAAGGGTTGGTTGCCTTCAGCGTTGGAAGGATCCCTCTGTCAAGATGTTTGGACGGGCATACAGTGATTCAGCATGCGTGGTGGTGGGGCATCAACTCTTCCTCGGATTCAGTAAGCGCTGTTGGGTGACATACCCCACGGAGTACAGAGTACTTGTGCGCAGGTACCAGGGCTTGCGACGAAACCAAGGCTGCATGCAACGAGTTGGGCTGCTTGCCTGCCACCCTGCTCTCGTAGGCTTGAGTTGAAGTGCTCGCCAATGAGTGGGACAAAACTACACCTCGCGCAAAATAGCTCGACTTTCGATGTGAAGACAAGGCTTTCAACTCATCACTTCGATTCGGGTTATGTCTCGAACGGGCGGGTAGACTCTTGATCGCGTATGCTTTCTGAAACAACGAACGGGTGATGCCCGTGTCATCATCGTACGTTTCGCCCAAACACAGAACACGAAGCGCACAAGCTTAATGATACAGCAATGCTCACGGCACTCACAACTTGCCGAAAACCACTCAATACTCGAACAAAAAAAAATCAATTCGTGGTCCCGCCTTCCTTATCCTAACCTATAACGATCACTCTCACAACATCAAAAGGACGGCATAACAGACACAAGACGCAAGATACAAACCTACGTTGTCGTCGACCTGCGCCTGCCCTTGCCCGACCTCTTTTTCTTTTTTTTTCTGCCGGCCCCCCCCCCGTCCTCGCCCGCCTCAGCTACTGCCCCCCCCTCCTCGGGTACGACAGCCCCCACCGACTGCTTCTGCACCTTGACGAGCACTGGACTTGCACCAGCGACGTTCTTCGCGTCACCAGCAGTTTTTCTCCTCTTCTTCCGAGCCTTCTTGTCACCACTGGCGCCGGCTATCTCCTTTGCCCCCGCCGCCGGTAACACGGCTTGCCCCACCAGCCCTAGAGTCGTCGGGGCAGAAGCACCGGACGAACATTTCTTCTTGCGCTTCTTGGGCTTTTCCGCCGACCCCTCCCCACCTCCTCCCGCTACTTGACTTGGATCTCTCTTCGAAGCGTCGCCCATGACAACGTCACTTTCCTGCAAATCGCTATCCTCCTCCTCGCTGTCCGAGTCTCCCGCCCCACTATTTTCTACCCTAACGTTAAAAACAACCCGCCCATCGACAACTTCGGACACAGGCACCGGGCTTGCAACCTTGTCCTCCCCCTCACTATCACTCTCCACTCCCCCATCTACACCCTGTCCCTCTTGTCGGGGTTTGCCATCCCGAAGACGTTTCAACTCTCGCACCAGGGGACGGGTAGTTTTTGTCCCCGCCGCTGCCTTGTTGCTGTCACCCGCAGGACTGTTCCCGGCCACAAGCATCTGCATGGAGGCCAGCGTGTGCTCTACAAGATACGACGACTGCAGCAGGCGGTCCAGGCGTTGGAAGTGCCGCTCCGAGTAGGGAAGCAACACGCGCACCAACTCCGCACATCCCTGCGGGTGGAATTTGCGGAGGGGGGGGGCAATAGGGCTGCAAATTACAATCCTGACGATGCAAGTGAACGTACGCGTGGAATATATAGCAGTGTATAACAGTATAGTGAGCGAGAAAATCATTCCAGCATGGTGTTTGTAGAAGTACAACATAAGCCTGGCGCAATTCTTCGTCATTTGTGAACTCCAACGTTTTCAGTTGACACACCTTTGGCATTAACCAGACAAGCAAGTTTCGCAAGCTTGCAGTCTCGGACACAGCATTACACACATAAACATTGGTCCAGAAGAACTGCTCACCGGCAGCTCTTTGAGAGAAGTGATGCTGACGCAGCGGAGGATGCTCCCAACGAGGGCATGCACGACCACCGCCTTCCTCGCGTTCGTGTTCCAATCGCGGCAGTACCCCAGGCACTGGCTGATGGTGTCCATGGTCCAGGAGGACACGTGCTCGTCCAAACGGCGAGATGCCATCTCCGTCGTTTCTGACAACATAAAAAGCACCGCCGGTAATGAAATATCTTGTCAACTAATAAATATAGCACGTAACAGAAGGTGCCTACATCGCCGAAGCAGAATATATCCGACGAAGGTGGAGAGAAGCGACCGTGTCCTCAGGGCATCCACGACGCTATCTATGGCAACGTGGGTGGGAGTGCAAACATACAAGCACTGCTGCACACGAGCAAGATTGTACGGACGGTTGAGGAAGAGCAACCAAAAAGCTGTAACCGTTTGTAGAGCCCTCCGCCACCGATCTAAACACTGTCCTCTATCGATTCGTCAGCACCATCGCACGTTGGTTGGGGAACATCTTTCCTGTTGTGATACACTCACCGTCATCGCCGCCCGCCGGGGCACCTTCTCCCCCTTCTCCCATTCCCTCCGTCATGGCGTCCCTCAGAACGCCCCACAGCTTCTGCGGGCGCTTGAGCTCGAGTGCTAGTGCGATCGCGGGCCCGTACTCCTTGTTCCTCAGGCGGTTGTACAGCTCCTGCTCCTTGAGTAGGGCGTTCTCCCTCTCCGCGATCACTTTCTCCTGAAAACCCCGAGATGGCATTTTCGTAAAGAAGCCAAGGGGCAGCGGCGGCGGAAGAAGCAGGTTGGGTCGGAGGAACCAGGAAAACACAAACAACCGGAAGATAGTCTCATCAAGAGCCGAACAAACAAACACAAGGACATCCAAAGACCGTCACATCATCACAATAGCTTGCGCACGAAAAAAAAAAGAAAAGAAAACACGTTCGCATCATCAACGCACGCCGGCTACTCCCTCACCTCTTCTCGGGCCGTCACGTCCTTCCACACGTTTATCACCGAGTCCGCGCCGCCGCTAACAACCACTATCCCCGCGTTCGGCCCCTCTTCGCCTTCCACCACCTCTTCCTCATCCCGATGTCTCCTCACCGCCGGCGCCGCCGCAGTGGTCAACGCCCAGACCTTGTCGGTGTGCGCGTCCAGCGTAGCCTCGCACTCATCGGAGCGTACGGTCCAGACCTTCACCAGCCCGTCGGCCCCTCCGGACACGACCTGGGCGCCCGCGCTAACGAAGGCGACGCTTAGGACGGACGCGGTGTGGCCCTGGAACGTCCTCAGACACGACAAGTCCGCGAGGCTCCAGAGCTTGACGGTGCGGTCACCGGAGCACGACGCCAGGCAGCGGTCCACGGGGCTGAACTCCACCTGGGGTATTGATGACATCAAACCAGCGTCAGCAGTGGAGAGATGAGTTGTGGGACGTCATGGCGCCTTGAAAGACAACCAACTGCAAAATGACCAAGCACCGAACAGCTGTGCCCCTTGGTCATCCTCCGATGGCTCTCGTCGCTATGCTCGCCAAGTAAGACCAAGTGCATCGACACGAGACAAGCGACCCTCGTGGCCCCACTACAAGCTTCCGCTCAAGCCTCACCTTCCAGACGCCTCTCTTGTGGCCCTTGAGCACCCCCGTCAGCTCCAGGTCCGCTGCCTTCCAGAGCTTGATCGTGCGGTCCTGGGACGCGCTCGCTACCACCGCATCGTTCGGCGACACGGCCACGCAGTTGATGTCTTGCTCGTGCGCGCGCACGCTCCGCCGCGCCGTCTCCAGCAGCGGCGCCGGGGGCGTCCACACCCCGGCGCCGGCGCCGCCGGCCTTGCCTTTACCGTCGGCTTCTGCCGCTGCTTCTGCCGCTACCTCTGCAGTCGCCTCCCTCGAGTCTCTCGCCGCCCCCTCCAGTGCCGCGAGAGCGCGGCAGGGGACGTCCCAGCGCTGAAGCGTGCGGTCGGCGGCACCGCTCACGACGAAGGCCGCTGCGCCTCCGGCGGCAGAGCTTGAGGAGGAGTTCCAAGGGCCAGGCTTTCGCGAGGCTGCCACCGCACCCACTGAGTCGGCGTGGCCGGACCACCGCACCACCGGTACCCCCAGGTCGACGTTCCACAGGAGACAGGTGCGGTCCTTGGAGGAAGTGCAAAGGTGCCGCCTGAGGAGGTGGGAGGGCGGTGAGTTTCGGGGGAAGGCGAAAAAGAGAGAGAGAGACAATTCGCGGAGCAACGTTTGGAGGAGTGATGTGTGTCTATGCGTGGGTGAAAGAGCCGACATTTTCTCTGGGCCATTCGCTGCAAATAAAAAAATAAAAATGGTTCCGGCATGAAATTCGGGGAGAGTCGCGATGGACATGTCGACACAACGAACATCAAGTTCGTCGAACGTTCACGGGTTACCATCCAGTTTGCTCGAAGAGTCCTAAGCCCACAACGCATAAGCAAGCCCTCAACGTTAGCGTTCCGTGTCCTTGACTACTCCTAGACCCACTGTGCATGAGAAAAACGACTTGAAGTTAGCATTCCGTGCCCTCAACGACTCTTAGTATACCCGCTACCCATAGTCAAACAGAGGTTAGCGATGCGTGTTCCCAACGACCACCACAGCGGCTGGGCGGCTCACCCGTCCGGTGCCACGTCCAAGGCCAGCACGGTGTCCGTGTGTCCGTCCAGCAACCGGCACGAAAAGCTGCCCAGCTCGAACAGCCGAACCTGCGGGCTGTTGGTCGCCACGGCAACCCAGCTCTCCCCATCTGACTCGCCGCCGCTGGGGAAGCTCTTCACATCGATCACCTCGTCGTTGTATCCCACGATCTGCCGCCGGGTAACCAGGGACCCGTGAGAGCCAACAGCCGCCGCCGCCGCCGCCCCCGCGGTTTCTCCCAGGCGGCGTTTGCCGCTAGCCTCGATCAAGACGAGGTTATGGTCCACGGTGACGGCCAGTAGACCGCCTCTTCGCGGGTCCAGGAGGAGGGACGTGTAGCCGGCCCTGTGGGAGGCGGAAGCGTTGTCCTGGGTCATCACGCAGCGGCACGTCAGCCGCTGCCCTTTTTCATCCCGGTCGCTTGCTGCCGTCACCGCAGCCTTGTTGTTCTTTTTCTTACTGCCGTCAAGCTTGTGCTTTCCTTTTCCCGGTGCCGCTGCTTCGACTGAAGTACCCTCGAGAGAGAAGACTCTCACGACGCCGTTCTTGCCCGCGACGGCCACGAGGCTGCCGGCGGCGGACACGGGAAAGCTCTCAGAAAATTCCTCCGACTGTGGAAGAACCTGAAGCCCTTCCACCTCCTCGTACACGGGAAACGTCTTCCGCACCTCCGACCTACAAACGGAGCACATCCGGAAAAAACGCAAGCATGTCATGAATGACGCACATGTTTTCGGCACGAGGGCGGCATGGTTCAAGCACGGGGCGATGGAAGCTACATGGGCATGAACAGGGGGGTGTACGGGTTTGGAGGAATAAAATGGAGAGCCTTTGAACGAATCGAGCTAAACAAGAAGGAAGGAGACCGCGCTATATTACGTTTCGACAAATTTTGGGCTTCAGGTCCCAAAGGGTTGCCGTCAGCTCGGTACACCAGCTCGCCTGTCATTCCATTGCGCGGTAAACCTGCTACAGTATACCCGACACACCGCGGTTTCTGATGCCGCCACTCTCACGCATTGCTGCACGATTACCATGAGAGTCGTGCCTGCTTAGAGGACACTTCCCGCTTGACGGGTGCGCTGTTTTGTTCTTGTCAAAACTGTGGTGCCCAGCGGAATGGAAAAAAAACAATGTAGAGGGTAGCAGGGTACTTCGGAATAAACTTTTGCCCGACAGAATGTGAAAACAACATAAGGGGTGGGGGGTACTTGGGGAAGAATATTAGGACGCTTTCCTCGAATTAAGGCCAAAACATTTCGAGAAAAAACCAAGGGTGTCCTTGAAACCGGAACGATCACATACAACTGCTGTGTAAATATCCGACGTCACTGCCCGTATCCCCCTCCCACGGGATTGGATGGGGTCGTGTGGGAAACCAGCGACAACGGCCCTCAACGCAAGCAGCCCTCCACTACTAATAGAGGGGGCCGTCGGGAGGTGTAAATCTCCGAGGAACTTGGACGTCCAAGGGGCCAAGGATGACCGACAGCACTCTTGAGAGCTGAGGCTGGCCCAAGACGGAAGATGATTAGTCCTCGTGTGCATGTATGTGTGCGGTTGTCATCAAATGTTATCACGTCGAACGCAGCACCGGTTGAAGTGTTGGTGCAGTCAACCGCGAAAAAGCATTGCAGCTGGCGGCTGTCGCACAATCATTTTCGTGTGGTGTGCGTACTTCAGGTCACGTTTACGGTGACAGCTTTGCAGCCAACGCAGACAAGAATTGGGGTGACGAGCCGTGCGGCTGCCTCACGATTTAACTTTCGTCGTGGCGATTATGCTGCTGCTGCTGATGCTGATGCTGATGCTGATGCTGATGCCGCTGCCTCTGCTGTGCTGGGTTTACTTCCCGATTTGCGCACCATTCGCGCGACACCGATTGAACGGACTAACAACAACAGAGACACTCCGCCCTGCTCCACAGGACACCATGACCATCCCACCTGTCCAGGGCCCAGACGTTAAGGACGCGATCTCGCCCGCCGGAGATCACCCCGGTCCCTCCCGGCAAGAACGCCAGCGATGTCACGTAGCTCAGGTGTGCCTTCAGGACGGCCGTGCAGGACTGCTCCGAGAGGCTCCACACTCGTACGGTCGTGTCTTCGCTGCCGGTGACCAGCGTCAAGCGTTTCGAGTCCTGTTGCGACACATCGCACGCGGAAAAGCAGCCAGGGGGTAGAAACACACAAGAGCGTACAAAAGCAGCAAGCAGAGCGCGGGACCGGCACATTTGCGTTGAGGAAAGTTACACATTACGCGTCGATATCGTGGAAGAATATTCTGTGACACCTCCCGTACCCTACAGAATAGTTCTGTAACGTCCTCGTACAATACAGAATAGTTCTGTGCAATACAGAATAGTTCTGTGGCTTCTGTGACACGTCCCGTACCCTACAGAATAGTGCTGTGGTTTCTGTGACACCCCCAGTACCCTACAGGGAGTACCTGTACCCTACAGAACACAGCCGTGGACAGAATACGTGCTGGAGCCGCGGGCTTGACATAGGTGCAAGTCGCCTGGCTACCAAGAAAGCGTTGCTGCGAAAAAAAATTCGATGCTCCTCTCCTTTGTCTCTACTGCACTCTTCTCCTTGTCTCTGCTGTACCCTTTTAGTCTCCACTGACTGCACTTTCCTTCATCTCTTATGGTAATACTGCACCATTCTCGGTCACTACAGTGCCCTTCCTGGTGGTTACCGTAAACTGCTCCTTGAAATCAACTGCACCTCTATCGTGATCACCACCACTGGGCAAACTACTAATACGGCATGCACAGAGACCCTCTTGCATGTGCAGCGTGGACACAACAACAATGACGACAGCAGCAGCAGCAGCATCGCTCGCCGTCTTGCAGACCGCCTTGCGCGGTGTCATTGCCCTCACCGGGTGGAACGCAACCACGGAGACGACGCCCGTGTGGCCCCGAAAGTTGTGCGTGCAGTACCCTCTCTCGACGTCCCACACCTTGGCGGTAGAGTCGCTACTGCCCGTCGCCACCAAGGTACCAGTACTGCGGTGGGAACAGAACAAAAAAGTCCGCCAAGGGGGAATGTCCAGAAACAAAAGGCCGAGGGATTTCTCACATGGTGTGGTGCTATACGTATGTCGAGACAAAAAAGGCCTAGAGGGACCGCTCACATGGTATACAAAACGAGAGGAAAAAATGCCGTATCAACAACGCCCTCCTTCTCCCCGAGCCCAGCCGTACTTTCTCTACAACAGAACACTCGTACCAACTACACCTTAGTAGAAGCATCTGCATGACGTACGCCCCCCAAAAGAAAACCGCGAACGTAAAAGGCGGGTAAATTGACCAACGCCATTGTGCTCATATGCCTCAGAGAATGGATCTAGATGGTCATCACGAAGTGTGCAGACGCTGTTTGGTCATCCTTGAAGCATCCCCGACGCCCGCACGAACGGCAGCCGCCCGCGAAAACCGCAGGCAGCCGCCACGCTCAGACTGCCCCGCTCTCTCGTGCCTTCTCCGACGGCGGCGCAGAACGAGCCACTATCGGGGGGGGGGCGAGAGAGAGCATGTGGAGTGGGTAGGCCCGAAGGAATCCATCATCGGCGAGCTTGGGGGTATAATCTAAAGCTTTTGACTATTTTTTAAAATGCTGTCGAACAAACTCATCGTAAAAAACAACAAATCAGGATGGTTGAGAATATACGCCTTGTCAAGCACTGCAAGTCCTCGCCTCTCCCATCGTGGCAGACAGGTAAATCAAAAACCGTTACACGGTGGTGACCCTAGCATCAAGTCTTGAACGGACGCCGGGATACGAGATGGTCATATTCATGGTTCCGGGGGAGGGATGTGTCAACGCTCTCGTGCTCATGCCCCTCAAAGAATGGATCTAGATGGTCTTCACGGAGTGTGCAGACGCTATTTGGTCATCCTCAAAGCATCCCCGACGCCCGCACGAACGGCAGCCGCCCGCGAGAACCGCAGGGAGCCGCCACGCTTCGTCTGCCCCGCTCTCTCGTGCCTTCTCCGACGGCGGCTCAGAACGAGCCGCCACCGGGGAGGGCGCGAGAGAGCATGTGGGGTGGGAAGGCCCAAAGGAATCCATCATCGGCGAGAGCAGAGGAACAGCGGCCAAGGGACAAGTGGCTGTTGTGGTTTGGCGGAACCAATCCATTTTGCGTTCTCAGCAAGTCTGGACAACAAGGGGAGCTGAACAAGTCTTTCTAGAAGCGTTCGCCAGGGAAACGGGATCGGAATATTCTAGAACGCGGCTTCTATCCAAGCACCTTGTTGTACAAAGTAGAAAGTACTCCTTCACGAAAATCTCTCGTACTCATGCGCCTCAGAGAATGGATCTAGATGGTCTTCACGGAGTGTGCAGACGCTATTTGGTCATCCTTCAAGAGTCCCCGACGCCCGCACGAACGGCAGCCGCCCGCGAAAACCGTAGGTAGCCGCCACGCTTAGACTGCCCCGCTCTCTCGTGCCTTTTCTGAAGGCGGCTCAGAACGAGCCACCACCGGGGAGGGTGCGAGAGAGCACGTGGGGTGAGTAGGCCCGAAGGAATCCATCATCGGCGAGCCTGGGAGTGCTAACGACTTTAGACTGTTGTCGAACACCGGCAACTTACGAAAAAGAGGTGGTTGAGAACACCGGACGTACCTCTCCAATGGTGGCAGGCAGAGGCAAACAATTAACATTACAGCACGGCAGTGCCCCCAGCATTAACCTTGAAGGGCACACAAAAAGAAAAACACAGGATACGAGATGGTCGTATCTCGTGGTTTTGGAAGAAGGATGGCTCAACGCCCTCGTGCTCATGCGCCTCAAAGAATGGATCTAGATGGTCATCACGATGTGTGCAGACGCTATTTGGTCATCCTTCAAGAGTCCCCGATGCCCGCACGAACGGCAGCCACCCGCGAAAACCGTAGGTAGCCGCCACGCTTAGACTGCCCCGCTCTCTCGTGCCTTCTCCGACGGCGGCTCAGAACGAGCCACCACCGGGGAGGGTGCGAGAGAGCACGTGGGGTGAGTAGGCCCGAAGGAGTCGATCATCGGCGAGCTTGGGAGTACTAACGCCTCTAGACCCCTGTCGAACACGGGCAACTTATGAAAAAACAACAAGTCAGGGGCGGTTGAGAACACCGGCTTTGTGGCAGGCAAAAGGAAACAAAGATATTACTATTAATAGACGGTGGTCTCCCCAGCATCAATCTTTAAAGGCCGACAAAACAAAAAACACAGGATACGAAATGGTCGTTTCTCGTGGTTTGGAAGGATGGCTCAACGCTCTCGTGCTCATGCGCCTCAAAGAATGGATCTAGATGGTCATCACGGTGTGTGCAGACGTTTTTTTGTCATCCTTCAAGAGTCCCCGACGCCCGCACGAACGGCAGCCGCCCGCGAAAACCGCAGGTAGCGCCACGCTTAGACTGCCCCGCTCTCTCGTGCCTTCTCCAACGGCGGCGCAGAACGAGCCACCACCGGGGAGGGTGCGAGAGAGCACGTGGGGTGAGTAGGCCCGAAGGAATCGATCATCGGCGAGCACGGGGTAGGGCCTTGAAACATCGAAGACAAACACGATTGTTTGCCGCCTTTGAAAATACCACGAGAAAAAAAAAAACACGTACTGTTGTATGGGAGCCGCAGGCAAGCCGCTCACAGGTCGCTGTTTTCACTCCTGCTTCTTGGGGGGTGTTGATTCGCTATCAGCGCTCGTCCTTTGACGGACTTTTGTACATGGAAGACACCCAGGCACAGAGAAATGAAAATGTTTGTCGCTGTACAAACTACTATCTAGAGACCACGCTTCATCGTCGTCAAAAGCCCGGCAAGCTTGATCGCCGCAGGATAGGTGGATTGCAACGGATTCTCACAATCTAGAGGTGCGTTACACGGCCACGGGACGGCAGTGCGAACGCGAAGCATTGGACCCACCCATCGTAGTCCATGCATCGGACGATGTGATCGTGGGCCTTGATGGCCCGCTTGCAGTCCCCTGTAGCGATCTCCCAATGCCGTAGTAGGAGACTTCGGCTGGCGGTCACGATCTCCGACCCGTTCGGGTGCAGAGCAAAGGATACCTACCAAATGTATTTGAAGTTGCAGGACCGAACAAGAGTGAAAAAGGGCACTTTGCGCGCATACCTACGTAACTTGTACGACAGGTGACTGTTGCGGAACTGAAGAACGGTGCAAATGGCAGTTAGGATGCACTCAGGCATTCATCGATCAGAATGGTGCCGTGGGTATCAACAGAGAACTCGCTACAAGCACCCCTTTCTTTACGAAACGGCTTCCACTTATTTAGGTGACACACAGTGGCAAGAAAGCATCTGCGTGCCTGGCCAGACCATGAAACCTCCAATGCGGGAAGAATAGCACATACGGAAAGCACACATGCCGCTGGCAAAATACGAACCCCTCAGCCAGGACCGAGTAGGCCCAGGACATGCAAGACTAACGACCCCGATTTTGTGGAGACCTTACGTTCCCCCAACTACAGCACTTAATGTTTCTGATTTCAAGTGACGCACAATTTCTTCCTCGCCTCCGGAGCTCCCCTCGCTTCTGAGGCGCTTGGTCACAACCCCCTCCTCCACGTCGACGAAGGACACGTCCCACTCGTACAGGCAGGCAAGGAACTTGCCATCCCTGCTGAGCTCGACCTTTCCTCCGCTGAGGAGGTTGGTCGATGCAAAAACAAACACAGCAGGCAGAGAGGCACCCAAGTAGTTGCCCACGACTTACACGGCCAGTTGTGGGTGCGGGGTGCGGGGGTTGCATGACTCACCGTTTACATCCGAAGAGCAGAGCTTATCGTCGCTCGTGATACTGCGGTGCCCCTCCCGAAGTCGATACGACAAATAACAGTTTATTATTAGTGATTGGTGATTCGGCCCCGGGGCACTCAGCCATGTACCATGGATAGGAACGGAGAGGGCGCCACCCTGTCGGGAGCGCGACTGCATCAAACTCTACAGGACAAGATATACATGGTGGCGAGAAGCGTCTGCAAAAACGGCATTCACGCGGGCGCAAAGGGGTAGACGGTGAGCGTGCCATTCTCCGCATGTCTCGGGTAAAGGGTTCATGACAATTCACATGGCCACACAACATGATCGCAGGATAACTGCCTCTGTTGGTGGTATTCAATGGATGTTTTTACTCGACACGCGGCTGACAGCAAGTGAAGCAGAAACTGGCGGTTTTTCTATCCGTTGAGGTTGAACACGTGAACACCGCCGCGAAGGTGGGCGTGGACGAATCGGCCGACACACAAGACAGCGCCAACGCTGCCATGCACGGCCACTCATGTCCCCCAGGAAGGTATTGGCCGCTGCTGTTGACCACGGCGCATGGCGTGGAAGCTGCACGAATGCTAGGGAAATAAGCCTCCGGTAGCATAGAAAGTACCGTCGTGGATACCCCAGTGCTTGTACGGGCAACTGGCCAGTACGCAACGGTTTTGGTGCTCTGACATCTCCTGCAGGCCTGTGCTGCTGCTGCTGGCGGTACATTCGGAAGAGGCGGCCGCGGCATCGTGTGAAAACACACGAGATGATTGCTTACCTGAAAGCTCCCTTGTGCGCCTTGGAAACCTCCCACGCCTTACTCAGTGAAGGACCACGTGTTGTAGAATCTAACTTGAGCATATCTACTCAGCTCGTGGGCCGTCGCTCGGACCACAGGAGGCTGTGGACAGCAGAGACTGACTGCGGAGTTGGGCAGCTGTCGAGTCCCACTCAGTGAAGCGGGGCATCACAGACAATAATATTGTGTATGCCAGTTTGTTCGTATTCGCAGACCCCCTTCTCAATGGAAGGTCAAATTCTGTAAGGTCCAACAACACTCAACTTTTGGACACGAAGAGGATCCCACTCCCCCCCGGCGCTTTGGCACTACTGTAGCGACACCTTCGAGCTGTGGGATGGTCGCGTACATGATCCCTTCCGCCGCACGTTGATACGTTGATATCCTGTACTTCGGGGAGATTCGATTTGTCAACGTCCCGCGGTGTGCTGCTACTACGGCTGGTGCGTGCGCGACAGTTGAGACTTTTTCTTGCGCAGAGGAGCATAGAGAGAGAGAGCTCTCCTGTTTGATACCAACGCTTCCAGCACGGCTGAGATCCACACCCCGCCAGTGGCAGAGAGAGATACCCGGATCAGACGTGCCATGGCATGTGAGGTAGACATGGAAATGCACAGCAGCAGTCAAGACTATCAACCGATGGAAGTGGGCAATGGCGAACTTTCAAAACAAATCAGCAACGGCTTCGCCTGGTGGAGACCTCGTTCTATCCTCCGAGCATCCCTTGCCGATGTCTCCCTCAGCACCACCAACACCAGCGTCGTCAGCAACAGCACCAGCACCAGTTCCCCGCCGCTGCCGCTGCCGCACCAAGGTGGCGGAGAGGGAGAGTCGTCTCCCTCCTCGCTCTTCGACGTAGCAGCGGCAGCACAACAGCAGTTCGAGACACAGCTCAAGCCCAAGATCCAGCAACACAACAACTGGACCAGAGGCAGCAGGGACGGCACCGAGGCACCGTCTCCCGACGAGGACGATGCCGCCAACAACCACCACAACGACGCCGACTCTGCTACTTCTGCTGCTGCGCCGTCGCTCCTGCCGGCGTACAACAACGACTCGGCCCGGCGGCGACGACCAGAGCAAGGCGTCCTCGGATCCTCGTCCGGCAAGCTCAAGTCCCTCAAGCTCGCTCCCATAGGCTCGGAGCAACTCGCAAAGCACACAGCAGCAGCAGCAGCAGCAGCAGCAGTGGATTCGGATCGCCCCGGGACTCCTGTGAGGGGTGGTAGTGTTGGAAGCACCTGGTGCATGGGCCCTCTCCAGGTTCGTCGGCAGGAGCAGCAGGACGAGCAGCAGCGGCGGCGGTTGGACGGGCAACGGCGCACACCTTCCAAGCCGCCACGGCCTAACCACAACGCCGGCGCCGTGGGCGCCCGCTTCGCCGTGGCTAGCGAGGGGGGCATGGGTACGCTCGGCGAGAAGGCTACGGCGCAAGCGGGGGTGGGAGAGGGCAGCTGGAAGGAGGAGGGCATGGACGACGAGACCGCGGCAGGGATTAGCACCACCAGCGTCGTATACGATGTCCTTGCGGTGGATCGGGGGTGCGGGTACTGCGACACCTCCGTGGTGCCGTTCCCCGTGGAGGAGGGGGGCCAGGTGGCCGCGGAACGGATGAGAGCTTTGACCTCCGGTCAAGGAGAATTTCTGGCGAGAAGGTGAGTCGGCGGGTGCGTACGTGCTCATATTTGCGAGATTGTGGGGGGTTGAAGTGTGGAACGTACATGCAGAAAACAACACAACCACCGCAACCTCCAAGGGATCAAGCCCATGGACGGTATGTACGTCAAAGTTGTTCGCGCGTGGCATGTT
>CACKRE030002060.1:65821-79328 GCA_902602495.3 Ectocarpus sp. CCAP 1310/34 | reverse complement strand
CAAGAGGCGGAGGATTTCCTGCTGGGTACGGTGGACCTCATGCTCAACTCGCCAGACGCCTTCGAGACAGCTCTGGCGTCCCACGAGCTAAGTGACTCATAGGCAAGCGTCCGAGTGAAGTAGAACCCCCCCCCCATGACCGTAGCCGGCGTTGCCAAGTCTGTTTTCANTTCTCGCGTCCAGAAGTCTCGTTCGCCGTGCGTGCCGTAGCGTGCCACGCCCACACCCCGGCGAAGAAGCACTGGGATGCCATACAGAAGATCCTCGGCTACTTAAAGGAGACGAGGGACCTCGGCATCACCTACCAACGGGGATCGGGGTTAGGGTTGGCCGTGCACGTAGACGCTAGCTACCCCGACACGGAGGATAGGCGTTCGGTGTCAGGGTTGGCGACGACGGTTGGAGGTACCGTAATCTGCCATGGTAGCAAGACACAGAGCATCTTTGTCTTCGACGGAAGCCGAATACATTGCTGCCGGGGAGGGCGTCAAGGAGGCGTTGTTTGTGCGTGCTGTGCTTTCGTTTGTTGCCCCAGAGACCAGAGGTAGCAGCATCCAGGTCCTTGAGGACAACCAGGGGGGAATAGCGTTAGTGCAGAACCCCCTCAGCTCAGGTTGCACGAAACACGTGAGGTTTCATTTCATCCGCGGATTGTTTAGGTCGGGGAATATGACGGTCAAGTTTGTTCCGACAACGGAGCAACACGCGGACCTCCTTACCAAGGCCCTTAGCAGGGTCAGCCTGCAGTACCACCGGCGCAAGTTGATGAATTCGCCGGAGTAGCTGTAGCAGTTTTTATCACTTGCCTTGGACTTCCTAATAAGTGCGGACGATGTGATACGCTGTGATAGCGACGGTTTTTGTGGTGGTAGGGGTTTATTCCAGGGGTTTTGCCCGGACGCCGGGTTTCCCCTCCATATATTTCCATGTTGGTATTTTTGATGTATCCAGGGGCGTTCTTGCCCCATTGATGGTCAGTCACTTGCGTGAAGAACGAGGGAGGGTGTTCGTGGGTCTGCGAACATTGGTGTTGGATACATGTACTGTATGATTTTGGTGTCACGCAGATTGATAAGATTGCCGTTTGGAAGGGGGCGCTGCGATGAGTCACGGGCCCCCTCCTTGGTGTAGGAGCTGCCCACGTGGGGCACTCCCTCTTTCGTCCGTGTGAAGGACGGTCGTCTACCTCTCGTGAAGTTAAACATCACCAACACAGTCTCACCCGATAAATAAGCGGCGTAGGCCGCGAACACAACCTGCTGGGTACCATTCTGGAAGTCATTTGCGCCGCGCGCTTCGTACAATAGTCCGATCAAACTACTCGGCCTATGCACTGTGGTCATAATCAACTGTGTCGCTGGTGGCGGCGCCTTGTTGAGGCTGTTCAGTACTCTCATTTGTTCACGATCGCAGGTGAATTTCTTGCAATAGCTAGACTTTGCACTACATGACACAGTTGGCGCCCGCAGTTAAGAAATATTTTGTTAAGAAATTGAGGCTCACTTTTTCACGAAAAATATGAAAATAGGTTTAAGAAACATAGCTCAATCTGGGTCACACAATAAGAAATGTCTCAATAAGAAACACAGCGGCGACCGCTGCCCTACTACACACGAAACGAGGGTTTACGGGGGAGTGTATCGAATTAGAAACAAACCCCACAGCTCTCTCGCTATTTCCCCCTCCACCGACCCCCCCCTCCTAAAGTGCATTTTTATGGAGTTTTTGTTGTACGACGAGGGGGGAGTGTTTTTTTTTGCGGCGCCCCCTCCGGCCCCCCGCGGGCTCTGCCACGCTCTCTGCTGGCGCTAAAGCTTTGGCACAGCACACCAGACAGGCTGCGAACCACGACATGCTGTCTGCTGTACACGGCTTTGATGGTTCTCTCCGCCAGCCCTCATGAGGGCTTGACCAAGCTGGTCACCCTCAGAGATCAACAAGAACTGTCGACGAGTTAGCTCGGGGACATCAAGAAGCACCTTCTAAACAACGAGCCTCTGTCTCACGATTTCTGGAAAGGCGTTGAAGAGCTGCGGAGTTTGAGGTCTTCCGATATCCTCACTTTGGAGGAGCATGTGCAGCATCTCAACCAACATGTGGCGTCCCACCTCAAGAAAAGACCCCGGTGCCAACCCCTCCTGAATCGGCTGCTGGTTTAAGCGCACAGCAGTTCGTAGGGCAGAAGCGAAACGCATCATCGTCTTCAACAGCGCGATGATGAGAGCGACGGTAAGTGATATTATTGTATTTCGCGTTCATTCGGAGCACAGAATAATTACCCTTGTGGAAGAAAGCTCCTCTTGTTGACACATTAATGAGTGTTGGAATATTGTCCCCGCTTCGGGAATCGCCACAACAATAGACGATGCCTGCGCTGTGCCTTGTCAGGAGACGATGACAACGATAAGGACCCGCTGACCCAGCTCGACGACGATGACGAATTGTCGCCTGAGGAAGAAACGCTGAAGATGGACATCCCGGACAGGTTTCGACTCCAGGCATCTCCACCACCGGCCCTCGATCAGTCGATAGTGAAGCGTGGGGTTCTAGTGAAACTCGGGTTGGGTTGGTTCGGAGGGGTAATTAGTCGCAGATCTCACCCCGCTTCGCGGCAGGAGTACGACTACCGCGTCATCCTGCACTGTGACGAAAGCACGCGTAGCATGAAGATGCCGTTGGAGTCGTGCAGCACGGATGAAGACGTCGCAATTGGGGCGTGGGTTCTCCTAGAGGTAAACCCAAAGGAAGGAAGCGGGAGGCGCAAAAAGGTGACAACCACCAATGTTCGCCTCACGGAGCTTGCAACATAATGACGAGGTAGTTTTCGTTGTTGGCACGTCAGCGTGCGGGTGAGGCATCATGCGGTGTTTATGCATTTGTTTAGTTTCAGTCCTCACTCATGAGGGGGGTATAGGACCTTGTAGCGATAGCGAGACGTTGCCGCTGGATACATTTCGCTTCTAGGGAGTGGCCTTACGTGCAGCAGTCGGTGGTTAGAATCGGGGTTGAGTACAGGGGTCGAGGAAAGCAGTGCAAATCATTTGTATATTTGGAACGTTGTGTAGTATCCAAGCAGAGAAATAAGAACTTGCCGATTAAGAAATTCAGCAGGATTTGGCTGCACGAAAAAATAAGAAACTTGAAATAAGAAACTGAACGACATACGCTGAGTTTATAGCCCACAATAAGAATTCGAGGCTGGACCTGAAATAAGCGTTTCTTAACTGTGGGCGCCAACTGTAGACTATATGTAAGAAGCGATGCGGTATCGATTTGGGGAAACGTTGTTTGGAGGTGCGCTGCCCGGCCCTCGACACCAATCCGATACTGATTCGACCGACTGTCGGGGATACCGCGTCGCCCGTGTATGGCATGTGATCTACGTAGCACGGGGTAGGTAGGTCGACGGCTGGTACGGAACGTACCTTATAAATGGAGTGGAGGAAAAAGAAAAAGACCGGCGCGATCACGCAAGTCATAATAGCTCCGATCACCAGCAGGAACTCTGAGAAGTCCTTCCCTACACCTGCTCGGGACTTCTTGGTCCGTCGCCTGCATATATACATACACAGCATCGACAAGGACGACAGTATGATATCATACGTAATTCCTTCCCCAACAGCCTCTGTGTCGACGATATTGTTGTACTCGATATTGGGGAGGCAAGAAGGTGGTGTTGTAGCAAGGGAACGCTCGTTGTGGAGAAATGCCGTGTGAAATATTGACTGCTGTGTCAATGACCCTAGACTATACTCTGTTTATCTTCGTCGGACTGACGACCAAGCATAATAAAAAACGGGTTCCCCGGACCTGATTCATCATGCTGTGTTCCGTCCTTTGGAAGCTCAACCACTTTCTTTCCTTGTGCCGTACGTTGGGCCAGTGCACTTGAGAAGTCGTCATGTATTTCGCACAAACACCAGAATGGCGTGAAAAAGATCATTCTTCCTCGTGGTCTAGCCGAATGTACTTCAGACACTTTGTGATTCGATAACAACCTTCAAAATGACGTAACCGTGCCCGCCTAGACCTAGACTACTGCTGTATCTAGTCTAGTCTCGACTATGTAGTCTAGTCTGCATACAAACGGCAAAATAGTCTATAGTATAGGCCCTCGAAGCTTTACGAAGAACCACTTCGACTCGACACCCAAGATGATCTGGCGTCACGGGTGGACACAACGGGCCTACATCAGCACGCGACGGCACGTTTACCTTGAAATCGCCTGCTGCTTCCGTCCTCCCTCTGCGAACTCTAGCCAGATCAAGAAAACAGTTAAGACGAGCAGGATCGCGTGCGGTAGCGCTATGCGCCTGGTTGCGCATCTCCACTGCTGCATGCCCAGCTGTACCATATTTCGTCAATCAGTCACGGCAAATCTTGATCCACTCGCCCGTACTATTCGGATGATCTCACGTACAACAGGACCCACACAGTCCGCACCTCAAACGATCGCAAACGAGTGTCGATCAAACGAAAGATCCAAAGATCCAAATGGGTTTCCATACAATCCGTTGAGAGGCGGGGAAGTCCCGACTTCGTCCCCTGTTTTTTTCGCTTTTCGTTCCCTCGCCAAAATTCTCCCGCCGAGTCTCTTATCCCTTTGACTGTCCTGTTCATACATATAGTGCTTTAACGGTACCATCGAGATGGGCTGCTACAACTCAACATGCAGCCGACAATGCTACACAATGGATAGAGTAGTTCGTGGCCTGTACTGCTGTATTTACCGAATACTCGAGGTGCTGTTCACGGTACCAAAGCACTGCTGTAAGTTACAGTTGTTGTCTTCACATTAAACCGTATGTCAGTTGCTAAATGACAAAATCTAGTAGAGACTCTCAGCCCGTGGTCACGAAAGTGCTAGAGCCATCTGAGGATCTAAAGAACACGCACACATATAACGAGAAAATGTATCCAAGAGCCCGAAGAGGTACACCTAAAAATCCCTGCAGCANCATCATAGCAGCAATTGACAATCACCCGAATCTCTCCCGATCGTCTATGTTAGGCACTACAGTGAAAAATATCGACACTAGCTAAGAATCGTTCCACATTGAAGGCGTCTTCCAGGATCAGGCACAAAACCAATGCACCCGGGTTAGCCACGCCATCTCTGACGCGTGTTTCTACAAAACCGGTGACGACGTCATCACACAAAACCAACACGGGAAAGTCAGAAAAAAAACGAAAAAAATCGACAACCCAGATAGAAATGTTTGTCCGTGCGCCACGGGTCGATGTCGCCCGCATGCTCCGGTGCCGCTGCTCCATCCGGCGCCACTGTAGTCAGCCCGAGCAAAACGCCACTCGACCTGCTCCGTCCGTACACGCTCTCGTTGCTGTCCTTCCCAGTCCGTTCCTCGCTTTCTCTCTCATTGCACTCAAGGTTTTTGGTCTGAACCTTACGCATCACAAATAAAAACCCAGTATGGGGTAGACTTTTAACTCTTTTAGTTTCCTCACGCAGGAAATACGCTGCGAGGGCTGCCCAACACAAGCATTCTGTATATACCCTGCTGGACACATGGCCCCCAAGGTGGATTCATTGTGAGATGTCTCGTAACATGTGTAAAAGATCATCCCCGAACAAAAAGGTAGGTATGGGGGAATAGGTCATGCCGGCTTGTGAGCGTAGAGGCTTCCGTCCATATTCTCGACCGGTAGTGTTTGTAGCACCAAGCACCAAGATCGGTGTAGATACAGCAGTAACAGCGAAAAACAATGTCGAAACACGACGCACCACGGGAGGTATTAACTTCAGGTGATCAAGGAGAAGAGGATATCAAAGGGATCGATAGATCGACTTGACACATGATAGAACACGTGCTCAACAAAGCACCTACGGACAACATAGATAGTCGTTGTTGGTTTAGAATTACTGCATTCTCTACCCCACAAAGGAAGTAAGAACCCAGCCTTTCGGTCAACCATGGACACAAAAGGTTCCAAAAAGGTGGCGCCTTCCAATATGCAGGGGGAACGCTCTCTTGCAGGTTCTTCACCGATCAAAAAAGTTTGTTGGCGGCAATCATTACAAGGCATGCCGGACGCCAACTCAATCTGCACAGCCCCGCCCACCGTTGCTGTCGACTAAGAAGCCAAGCGTATGAGGTGGATCTACAGGAGGTCCATGAAGACGACCAAGTGCCAAGACTCGATCTGCTAAATATCCGAAACACGCAGGAGGATCTTCAGTTCTGTGCCTATCACTTGAAACCGTACGAAGGATATTTCAGTCCTAGACTACAGAATATTCTCCGTCTACATGGTTCACGGAAGGGAGAGGCTTGAAAGCTCAAAACGACTCCTTCTGTCGCTGCATCACTCCCTCCGATACCATTGCCCAAAACATTTTGCGATTTGCGAAAGCTTGTG
Source organism: Ectocarpus sp. CCAP 1310/34 (assembly GCA_902602495.3). Classification (NCBI taxonomy): domain Eukaryota; class Phaeophyceae; order Ectocarpales; family Ectocarpaceae; genus Ectocarpus; species Ectocarpus sp. CCAP 1310/34. The sequence goes on along the minus strand of CACKRE030002060.1, from coordinate 72,950 downwards.
TGCTTTCCTACGTGCGCGAACTACTTGCTCTTCGTCTCCCTCACTCCCAAGCGAACAGGACGCACTAAGCACAAAATATGTTCCACACACGCCGCGCCCGCCTTCGCGCAGTAGCAGCAACTTGCCCCGAACAATACAACCGTTACGTGGCGAGGGTATTCCAACGCCGCCGTGTTTTGTTGTGACTTTGGTCGAAACGCTTCAACTCCATCCACAATTGGTCTCCGTGGCTCTTTCGCATACGATTCTCGCTCGCTTCCAGTGCCCTCTCGCTGGAGAGTCGCGTCATACGCACACATGATTTTGGTCCCTGAATCTTAAAAGGAGTTGCTCCCGAATCTCAGCAAACTTCGCACAAGATACTCCATGTACTACGTGCTTCGTGCACTACTGCTGTGCGCAAGGTACGTCTCACGGCATGCAGCACCACAGCCCATACACCGACAACGACAGCTCCTGCGCCGCGATTGGACCATCCTGTCCGCTGGACCGGACCTGCCTACTCCACCAAACGATATGCAAAACACAAAACTAAGGAGCATTTGCAACACAACCAAGAATCACACCGCCATCGCATCATTTCTGATTAACCTTCTGATGGAACATGTACGCTTCTCCCTCACTTACTTCCACAACCGCATATAGCAACCACATCTACGGAGATATCGTACGGTACATCAACACCACGCGTGCAGCATCCGTGTGCATCCAACAGTATAGTGCCTGGCGAGTCTTTCATCATTCGGCAGTAGAGCCAAGAAAAAAAAGTTCGGAACAAATCCGCCACATCTCACGCGGGCGCGACTGTTGAGCAACTTTCTTTGCAGATGGTTTGAATTCCTTTCCGATCTACGCAAAGGCCACAAGCTCAACACAGAACAACCCCAGGTAACGGTAACCCGTCCGATTTACACCGGAACCGCTACGATCCATTCGACCAAACCCGCCCCCTGACGTGAAACGTTTTCTCCCGTGCATGTAGCCCACCCCAATCCTTAGGGACCAGCTTACGCCCTGCTGGTGATCATCTGCCGCGCATTAAGCCCTCCTCCAACTCCTGTCGTATTTCTAGCCTACCCGAAATCCTTGCGAAAGGAGCCGCTGTTGGTCGGCGGCTGCCCCCCTGCTATCTAGAGCTTCGTATAGAGGCCGGGCCGCTGGTGGAGGCGCTACGCTTCCAGAAAGGAGTTCCCTGGACCGCAGGACCAAAAAAAATCGATAGCAACAGCCACCGTTAGAACAACAGCACCAACAACAGCAAGCTGGTGGCAGCAGTGTCAACGAAGAGTTGACACATGTTCATCTTCGGGAGGGAAGCTGGGCTGTCTACATAGGTACGCATGTTGCGCTGTATTTGGTGATACGATTGATTTACCTGGCTGATTGTGCACATGGACAAGGTATGTGCAGGCGTTCCATCGTGTACGGGGCTGTCAGTGGTGGACGCGAAAAAAGACGCTACGGCGAGAGCTTGCCGAAACCTGGCATGACGTTGTCGGTCACCATTGGAGTCTTCCTCACAAAAAATCAAACCCCGCATCATGCTACCAAAGTAACGATGTTCCCACGGTGGAAAATAAAACCTTGTCCATCGCAGCACAAATACTGCCCGACAAATCAGTCCGGTGGAGCGACACCTTACACGGCCATTGTTGAGTTCTCGCCATGTCGTCATGCTACCGCGCAGTCAACAAGACAGAAAAGCGAGAACCAACAAATACAAAATCCTTCAGCGTCTGTGTGTGTGTGTGTTTTCGTCCTGTTTATTATGAAAACAGTCCCCCCATTTTCGTAGTGAGACGTGTACTACACTTTTCAGCATATGTAGAGTACTACACTTTTCAGTGTATTTTTTCGTACAACTACAACCATCCAGGGTCACACAGGAGGGGGTAAACACCAGGGCTTTTTTTTCTTATTATTATTTCTTTTCATGCCCCACGTTCCTCCTGCGGTGCGTGCTGAATTTTATTTTTATCGCGAGAAGGGTCCAGCCGTCCCTTTTCCTCGTCAACGGTGCTAACGTCGAAGTTTTGGTACTCACGAGAGCTTATTAGCTATATTCCGCTTTCACCCGCAAATTTCCTAATTTTTTCACCCCATGGGGATTCGAACTCACGACCTCTGCGACTAGCGGATTACGAGGATACAACTAGACCATCGGGGTGACCGGCGTATACAATTGTACAAAAGAGATTTGGACAACTCCGTGCACCTCTTCTTGGTAACCCGCCTTTCTCACCTCACGGAAACTTGTCGGCCATAAAATTTTCTGTTCACGTCCGGTCTGGACACGATCACTCCCCCCTCCAGGCTCAGACCTGCAAACAGGCCTCTGCTGTGGCTGTCTGCGGCATCGTAGAGTTCCAATCGTAACCGTACCAGCCATCGCGTTGGGGCCCCGAGAAACAGGGCAATCGGAACAGCGCCGGGAGGTTAGAGCAGAGCGAGCAGGGTACGGTATGAGGGGAATATCGCTCGCACTTGTATCAGTTAAACCTGTGGTATCTCACGGCACACACATACCGCATCAAGCAGTCGCGTTCCTTTTTGGTGACCTTCATTCGTGGTGAGGTAACTGTGGGACCAAAACAAAAATGGGAAGACAAAGAAACGGATACAAGAGGAGAACTGAATGTCCGGTTTCTAGCCCCGAACAGGTAGGTATGCCATCGACTAATACTACTTCGCACACGAACACCCGTTCCAAATTGATTTAATTATTCTCCCTAGCTTATTCTATGGCCACGAGGCTCCGTTGCCACGCTCCTTAGCATCGAAACTGTCTTCTACCGCATGAGAGGCAAACGAGGCCGAGGATGTCTTGTAACGTCGAGTGACTGACTCACAGGAATAAGCGTGCGCGACGCCCTCCGCCGCGACGCTGACGTTGCCAGCCCCTGTACGCCCCACGGGACCGACCGCCACGCTAAGCTCTGCGCCGATGGACACCTGGCCCCTTCCTGCAAACACGATGCGATGCAAGGCACGCGAGGATAGGATGCACGGCAGCAACGCATGTATCAATAACTCCCCATGCGTTGGCGAGACAGAAGGGACAAAGGCTGTGCGCAACAGTTTCGTGGATGCTGCGACGCCAATGAAAAAATCCGTAATACGTGATGAAGCTGTTCATGCAAGGGCTAGAACGTGTTCGTGACTCCCAGCCCCCGTCAACGCACCTGAGAAGGCCTCCAGGGCTGCATCCGTGTTGAGCACCAGCACGAAGTCGGTAATCTCGCCCCCGATGAGCGCGCCCCAGCCCATGCCCAGCGTCGCTATAGCGGAGGGCGCGGACCACACTCCCTCTTCCGTCTTGGAGATGACCAGGCCAGTGCCCACACGGCCGGCAACGATAAACCCCCTGCGATGTAAGCCATCATGCATGCAGAAGAACGAAGAGACGAGGAATGACTACTGCTACTGCACGTTGTTGGAGGCGGTGGTGGTTAGTGGTGACGTTTCGTCGCTGCGTCAAACGGTCGTGCTGACCTCTTCTTGAATATCATCAGCGTGTCAACAGGAGCCCAAAAGTAAAACTACCCTCTTATCAAGCACGAGGACGACAAAACACATCACCTGCCCCACCAGATACCGAACACCACACCCGTTGATACTTGTTTCTGAATTGATCACCGGGGTGAGTTCTCTTGTGTATCGATCATGACTTACCCTTTGATGACCGTCAGGAACGCGAGTCCTTTAGCGCGGCTAAGAAGCTCCTGCGGTATGGACTGGTCTTGAATCATGCCCCTTTTCGCGACGCGATCGAGAGGGCCGAAGCAAATCCACGTCGACAGACGACAGGGAAATCGTTTCAGGATGGAGACGAGCGTGTGTAGTGCCGAGGGCACGCGCGAAGAGGATAACGACGGCGTCGACATCACCACCCACCACCCAAACGCCAAGCGCTTACGAGGAGCCCCAGCGTAGCAGTACATGCTACGCGGAAATCAACGCCAGCAGCGACAACAACAACAGTACTTTCGACACCGCGACGATGACAGCAGCACCAGCACCAGCAGCAGAGACAGCACCAGCAGCAACACCGAGAGCAAAAGCGATAGCAACGGCAACCACGACGAACACGTGGTGAAACAGAACGGGATGGCTGCGACGGCAGAGACACCATTGCCCCGTGCCTCCAACCCAAGAGCCCAACAAAACAGACGCCGACTTCCAAGGGCAACCGAGCAACCGACATCGCCGCAGACCAAGACCAGACACGATAGAACACCCTGGCAAAGGCTGCACTCCGCGTCCGCTCTTCACTTCACTCACTCCTTGGAGAAGTTGTGGATGGTGTAGGCGGCCTTCCGAACCTCGGCTCCCAGCGTGAAGACGATCGGGCGGTTCAGATAGGAGGCCACGGTTCCCCGCTCCACATCGTTCTCCTTGACGGCGTTGCTAACGCTCTCTGCTCCCCAGGCAGGGGTGCGACCAGCAGTGGGGGCATATTCCAAGTGTTTCGTGTAAGCATGCATGCAGCAACTGGTGCATTTGAATCCGCGGGAGATTTCGACGCCGTCTAGGGATTTAACCGGTTGTGGATTGTGGCGGCACGCTTCAGCCATTCCCTAAACGGGTACAACCGTGTAACCCGTCTACCCAACCAAGTGGTTTACTGTTTTGACCTTAGGCCAATTGTTGTGGAAAATCTTCCGATTTGGAATCCTGATTTTACGCTTTTTACATCCAAACCCACACGAGGCCGCAGGAGATCTGCGCGCTTCGTTGGAAAAGCACACAATAGCGCTTTGGCACTCAGTACTCGCCTCACAGAGACCCGTTGGCACACAAACCTTCGAGGCCGCGCAGTGCACTGCTGTGAGCTTCTTCGAGCCAAGTTTGGGGAGCTGGGGGTTAAAGTAGGAATTCCAATTTGGAATTGCTGGACAATCCTGGTTGGAATTCCTCGTGAATTCCCAGCTGGAACTGCTTGAAATTGCAAATTGGAAATGGTGAATTTGCACTCGTATCAAAGGCATACTCTACGCACACTGCACTCTAGCTGCCCAAACTTGGCTCGAGAAGCTCACATATCAATTAGACAACAAACAGGGGTCTGTGAGGCGAGGAAGAACCGACGAAGTGCTTTGGTGCGCCCTGCTTGCTATCCTATCCAGTACGCAGACCTCTTGCTTTATGGGGGTGGGTGAGCAATATCTGTCGATCCCCCGGATTCCCATCTGGTGAAATTTCCATAACAACTGGCCTTAGGCTTCTAGACACAATTTCCCCGCCATTGCACACGTTGCCTCCCTTCACCGCATTGCCCACACTACAGCGACTCGGTCCCACAATCTAACAGCCCGAGTAATCTACCATGTACAACACGAAAGGATGTGGAGTCTTCGCGATACTTGCAGTTTCGCACAACACAGCGTGCGAAGTTATACGTCAAACGAGTAGTCTTTCTGTGGTCGTAAAAAAACATTTTCTACAAAACGCTGCAGGCAAAGGTTTCACAGCATTAACGTTCCAAAAAGGTAATCCTAGGCTACACACCACCTGTTCCCTTTGCCCCCCCTCACCAACGAGAAACACAGATATGGTAGCGAATCATGCGACCACACACGCCGCTGCGAACCCTATTCGTCTTTGCTCACACCGCCACTAGCGCGCAAAAGTTTACACCAAAAGCACCCACCGGCCAGCATCTCCTGCAGCGGCGCAACCCGAGCGTTACAGGGCTGGCAAAGGCGTTGAGGGTCTCGGGACCCGAACGATCGCGGCAACAGCGCGCGGAACTGGCTGCACGCATAGCAGAAGATGCCTCCGCAGAGGCGACAGTGGTGCTGACGACGCCACAGGAGCCACAAACATAGTGACAACACCGTGGTACAGCACAATAAAGGAGGAGGTGCCGGAGAAAGGGGCGTCATTTGCGAAAATAAGGTGTGGGAAGAGGCAAGGCCACGACGTTGGGGATCTGTGCAATGAAAGACATGCCCGACGGAAGGGCGTGGGGGTGGGGTTGGGAGCGGGGAAACGACGGTCTAAACAACCCACGGCCTACAAGGGGGCAGCAGTTATGACCACGCTCAACATACCCAACAAACACGACAATCCGCCAAGAAGCCTGTCTCTGTATCTCTATCGGACTAGTTGACAAAATTACGGCTCTGCCAGCAGAGAATAAACATATCCGCAACGCACAGGCGCAGGTGAAGCAGGTGAATACATCCGAATAATACATTGCCCCGAACCACGCGTGGAATGCCAGTCTTGCGAGCTTCTCCTCTTTGAACGTGACCCTCCCCACTCTCCCCGCCCAACGGGCATACCCTCACCCTTCGTCTCGCCCAATCAAAATCTCGCCCGCATCCCGAGCACGATGCAGTGTCCTCGTCGGGCAACCACTTGGGGGGCTTCAGGCCCACACCCGCACCGCCTGCCACGCTCCCACCTCCTACTCCCGCCGCTCCGACGCCTTCGCCATCGCTGGAAATGTGGCCGTTTGCACCACCGGTGGCGCCAACCGCGGTAGACGAGAGCTTCGGAGACGGCTTGGTCGTGGTCAGGCTCCATTCCCTCCTGCGCGACCGGCGGAAGTTAGACGTGAAGAATACATACGGGGGCGGGGCCATAAGCCTGTAGAACCCACCTTTCGCAATGATCGGTTCCGTCATACCCCATATTTGCAACGAATGCGGCAACATCTTGATGGGGTTTTGGGTACGGGCTACATTTGAGACCGAGGTATGACGGCGTGTTGGAGCGTGTTTGCGTTATGTATTACTGCTGTGCTACAGCAGCGGCTGGCACTGCTGCGTCGCAAGCAGATGAGCGACGGCGCTATGCCTCACGTGTCCAGTTTTTCGATGTCAACACAAGCTGGTTCTGACTCCAGGCCAACCAGCTTCGGCCGGTACAAGCGTAGAGATCAATCCCGGAGAACTTAAAAAAATCGTCGGAAACCACCCTTGCATGATATTTTGGAGGTCAGCCTTTTAACGTGTCCAGTTGAAACTTTCATTTCAACGCTTGACGGTCATCCAGCCAGCCAGACCACCAGGAGTCTGGCAAAGCTCAACTTACACCTAGCACCAGCAGAGTAACAGCCACGCCGCTGCTATACCTTGCCGGCCGTGGCACGACTGGGGGCTTCGCGCGAATTTCACCTCCC
>CACKRE030002060.1:43278-55292 GCA_902602495.3 Ectocarpus sp. CCAP 1310/34 | reverse complement strand
TCAGAAGCTCCAGAATCCACCAGCGCGGAAGTCCCAGTTGCAGTTGTCGTGAAAGTGCGTCCGCTTCCCTTGCTGCATGTAGCATGGTACATGAATCCACCCTTGAATGCGTCTTCGTCGTAAGAGAAGTCGATCCCTGCTTTCTCGGTCTTCTCTGTTTCTTTGGGAGTTTCCGTTGTGGTAGCCTTGGCGTGTGTGTCTCCTGACTGGGTTGAGCAGTGCATGCAGTGTGTGCATGCGGAGAAAGCCTTGTCCTTGCGTTCTGGTCGCTTGGCTTCTTGGCTGTAACACTCTTCGTCGGAGTGTGTAGTGGTGTTATGGACGGAGCACCACTTGGTTGCTCCCGCAGGCTTCGTCTTCTTTGCCCTATGGCCCTCCCGCTGGCGATTGGGACAGTTCCTCCTGACATGTCCCGGTTCGTTGCACTCGAAGCAGATGGGGCCAGATGTCTTGGTAGCCATGGCGAATACGCGGCCAGCGATTTGGCCCTTGGTTCTCTTGCGCATTTGCTCGTCAAGGAAGATGTTGCGCATGGTGGCTTGCATCTGTTGTACGTCGAATGATGGGTCGCGGAAAACCATCATCTTGATGTCCTTGTAGTCCTCGGAGAAACCTTGCACACAGATGTCCTTGAAGCGGTGATCGGAGATGGATTCCCCTATTTTCTCTAGTTGAGAGCGGAGGCGGTGTTTCTTGCTGAAAAAGTCGTCCGGGTTCTCTCCTGGCTCCATGACCGTCCTTTCCAGGTCGTCCAGTTTAGCCCTGATCACTTCATCTGTCACTCGATTGTAGTTGGCCTTCAGTTCCGCGAATGCTGCCTGTCCGTCGCCGCTAAGGCCGGTGTCGTCTTCGGTCTTGTGTACGGTTAGTGCAGCCGGCAGTTCGACGAGGAAGAATAGGATTGCGTAGAGGTCTTCGTTTGCTCTCTCGTATGCGGCGAAGGTGGTGTCCGAGGGATCAGGCCTGCGCATTCCCTTGAGAAGTGGCATGATGTCCCTCCGAGTAACGCCGACGACTACACCCAATTTCTTCATCCAGTCGTTGAAGTCCTCTGGTTTCGTTCCATCGAACTTGGGGAGTCCTCTGATGACGTTGGCCAGGTTTGTGGATCCATCAATCCAGATGCTACCTCCGACTCCAGTTTCCGATGTTGCTTCCATTTCTGGTTTTATCCTCATGACCTCGTCTTGAATATTTTTGTTGGTGTATTACTCAGCTATCTGTCTCTGAGATTCTTCCAGCCCCGCTCCTTCTATTGATATAGAGGACTCCGGTTGCCGATTCGTGACCCCGCTTCTGAAACCCTTTTCTCACTTAGATAGAGAATTGGTGAATAGAATTCCGGTTGTATGCCAATTCGCAACCCCGCTCCTGATACCCTTTCCTCACTTAGATCGAGAAGCGGTGGATAGGACTACGGTTACCGGTCGACTTTCGCTGTTGAAACAGTCTTCCCTCCTGTCTCTGCCGCAGAAGTATTTGCTTGATGTCAAAATCGAGGCTTCCCGCGCAACACTTTGCTGTTTGTTCACCGCAGAGGTACCCACTACTGTTGCAGCAGTGGTAACGTGTGTGTATAGTGAACTCTCAGCCCCTTGGTGTAGATGACCAAGTAGCGCGCTCACTTTCGTTTCCGCTGACTGTTGATGATCTCCCAAATGTCCGAATCCAGATTTCCGCTCGAGGTCCACAGACGGATGTTGCAGTACACAGTAGGATGTCTTGACCTCCGTCATGATGTCAGCAGCTCCTAGCGTTCGCGTAATGCGAGGCTCATAACCTCACAGTATGTGGCGTTCTGAAGCAGCGGAGGTGGCGGTGCTGCTGTAGCTCGTAGACTTTGTAATCTATCACAGAGGTTATACTCCTGTGAGATCGGTAGGCCCGAGCGAGCTTCGGAAAGAGAAATGTAGATAGATGTTCTTATCAACTGACTCCCTGGTCAGGCGTTGATGGGTGCTAGATGAGAGTGAGCACAAGGGGCGAAGGCGCGCTTGTGTCTCAGCTCAACAACAAAAACAAAAAACAAGCAGCAATCACAGCAGGTTCCGAGGGTCTCCAGGGTATGGGCCCGAGTACCGTAATTTCGGGGTTCGGAACAATGAAAAAACTACAGTCTCGCCTGCGAAATAATCTCCGCTACAACTTTGTGCTCATGTTCTCTGCTAAGTAGCATCTCTTCTTTCTGTATTATGTCCACGGAAGGCTAGTTGCCGCAGTCGCACCTATGGTAAACTGCTGTGTATGACTCCGTTGTAACAGTTTTCCTCGACAGGGGTTTGGGGATAGTGTCTGCGTGCCCCCTCCCTTTTTTCTAGATACTCTTACAATCCTGCGTAGGCGGTCCCTTTTGGGCCACCTCCCAGCAGTTCGAGTGGCCTACAGCTCATGGTTTGGGAGTTCTCCTGAATTGGTTGTAGGCAAGAAGAGTTACTGCTTTTTTTTGACGGCTGGTGAAGAATCTTGTCTCATCCCAACTTTCCTTGTCGGTTCCTTTCACAGCGATCACCACATGCGTACATACACGTGGACACACACCACCGCACAGGAGGAGCAGGTTTGTCTAGTGGTGTTGACATGAGGCTCGGACGAGTCTGTACCCTGCGATGCCATCGTTTTGTAGTTTACTACTCTTGTTGCTGCTCAAAACTCTGGAACAACTGAACAGGAACCCACGCCTCAGATAAAGTGAGACCGGTGAGAGGTGTTGGTCTGAGCCGTGGGCGGAAAGCGGGCCCGTCTCAGACAAAACAAAATTGCCGGCTGACACATTTTAAAATACTCAAAATTATCGCCGACGCTACGGATTCATGGATTCATTGCTAATCTACTGTAATCCTGAACTCTTTGCTGCATAGACGTAGATGGATTCGTTGGGTCATTTTCAGAAAAGAAAGCCGACCCTGTTTTGGTCGGAGGATTTTGGTTTGACCCAAAAAAAGCTCCCGAAACGGTCTTGTATTTACCGCTTTTGCCGCAGGAATTGAAAAATGTGAATGTCTGAACGTGCCGGGGTTATTCTGTCACACTGGACGTGTTGTCGTGCAAGACCCATCACCGTGGGATGCGACATACACCCGGGTTTCAATTTCAAGCGCCTGTAAGGCAGAGAGATGGCACCGGGTGCGATCATTTATTAACATGCTTTTCTGTTTTTTTCGCACCCCGGTGCGATCTCGCCCCCCCCCGGTGTTTTCCATCGGGGTTGGGGTTCGTCGCTTGGCAACGATGTTGTAAAACACGCCTCGTGAACTCGGCAACCATGTTACCCTTTTTTTTACCTCTGGTTATTTTTTTGGCGGTATCCATAATGGTGGTCGAGTAGATCATGTTGTGCGGGGTGGAGAACCCTCACTCCACTCAAGGGGGATGATCGCACCACGTTGTGTTAAAATGGTCAAGCACCCTCGAGGCAGTTACACAGTGCTTACAACTGTCTCTGGAAGTGAAAGCACCAGAAAATAAATTAAGTCATACGCAGCTGTCATCCGTACGCAAGGAAGTAAGCACAAGATGCCGAACACCCTTAGCAGGATGCAGCGCACCCTTCATGCGACTCGCCGAATATCTCACGGCGCTTCGCGCTTGGTGATGTGAGAGCCTGGTCCGGTGAGAACTCGGCGTGCTCCGTCCCGGCTTTGCAGGGATGCGATGTCAATGGTCTAACGGCATGCACGACTATGAGTACACCCCCCCCCCGGTGAGATCTCTCCGACCCCGTCTCGGGAACGGTATTTAATTCATTTCGTTTTGCTTTTTTCAAGGCACCCTGGCGCGATCTCTCCGACCGGTGCGATGCCCAATGGAGTACACGGAGGTGCACTAGTGCTCGGCGGTGTTGTATGCACGCATCCCGGCACCATCTCCTCGACCGGTGCCTTATCTCCACCTCAGTATAGGGTACGTAGCAGTGTAGCTACAGCAGACGTGTGCCGTGTAGGTGACGTTCTTGCTGGTTGGGAGCACACTGGTAAAGGCAAGACGTAGGCTATGCGTAGACTAGTACGTGTAGCGGCTTCCCTTTCCATAAAGCGAGTGGTCATGGTGTTTGAATGCGAGTTTGGCTTTGGGCGTGACAAGAACAACGGGCGACGTGGTTTCCGTACGTGTAGCGGCTTGCCTTTCCATAGAGCGAGTGGTTATGAGGTTTGAATGCGAGTTTGGCTTTAGGCGTGACAAGGACAATAGACGATGTGGTTTCCATGCGGGGTACCGGTACATACGGTATCACAGGTTGTCTCCCGCTTTCGTTTCGGTCTCCTCTACAAATACTTGTAGCGGCTTGTATATTGTGTGCTTGGTGGAGTGTACGGTTGGCAACTTCCATGCCGATTAGATGAAAACAACTGACATCCCGCGTGAACCGCGACCGTACATCAATATCGTTTTTAAAAAAGAGTGTCGCTCGGCTGACGTACTCCCCACATGTAATAGGTACACACATTTCCGTTTCCGGCAGCTCAAAAGTAGCTCAACCTTGGATTTGGAGGTCGGCGAGATCGCAACCGGTACGATCTCACCGACCCCGGCGCGGAAATCGGATTGACTCATATGCCGTGCCTGTATGTTTTTGCGCACTCCGGTGCCACTTCTCCGCCTGTCGCGGTATTTTTGGTATGCGGCCTCCCTTGAGGTGTCTGTGTACGGTAGTGAGAAGAACGCAGCATGGAGTATTCCCGGTATGTTGTAGCAAGGGGGAGGGGAGGGATACCCGAGTGTCTTGCTTGCCTCTCTTCGTTGTTGAAATGGAGCATGCAGGCGCACCACGGCTGTCTTGATCCTGAGCACCCCCACACATGCTTTCGTTTCGTGCATTGGCATGTGAGAAGGGATTGGCTTTATCGATCCAGCTCGAACGGGGAAATACACCCCCGGCCTAGCTTAGCAGTGGCTCAAGGACGGTGTAGATTCTTCTTGCTTGTGTTCTGTTGTTTAGCATCTGTGTAGATACTGTTTTGCCCTTTCGTGGGTAGTGTAGTTGGTGTAGTTGGCCTGTGACCACAGAAGGCCCTCGCGTCAGTTAGACCGCTACAGGTGATTCAAGGCACTGAGCAGAGACCCGAAACGGCTTTGTTGTTGAAAACCACCACAGCGCATCGTTTCTCTGGAATAAGCCTAGCCAGGTTTCCTTCATTTTTTGTTCCGGAAAACTTTCGTTCGGAGAGATGTTCCATATTTGCCTGATGAGTCATTCACTATCCGTTTCCGCCGATTCTTTCGCTCACACCTTTCAGACTGAAGCAGAAGATGGAGGACGAGATGTGTGAGGCCTCCGTCATCCTGGGTAGGCTGGGCCACGTGAATGAGCGCCATGGTGAAGCCATAGGCCTATTGGAAAAGTCGCTTGTCGACGCCGGGGCGCGGGACGCTATCAAATCGGCGACGTTGAAGGTTCGCAGCGAGGTACGCCGCCCACCACCAAATGAGTTCAAGAGATTCCCGACTGCATGGTTTTGTTGTTCTCTGTCTGGCACGTTCAGCTTGGTGTCTCTTTGGGAAGGGAAGTGTCAGCGCACCACTGCTCTATTTCAAGTTTTTTCATTAGTACCGTTGAGTATGCACAGCTGTTTTTCAATCTGCTGTGCTGTCTCCCGCCTTCTGTTCTGCGCGATACTTACACGCGGCCGGTCCGGTCCACTCCAGCTTCCGGACTAGTTCTGTCGGTTTCGGTCGCTGCGCGTACCACTTAGGCGAAACGTTGGGCTCCTTCGTGCGAAAAATACCTCCCGCCCCCACCCCTCCGCCGCCGCCCCTCGCCAGTACGATTCCCTCAAACAAAAACTGGAAGAGCTTTACCAGCAGTCTATCCAGGACCTTCAAGCCCATAGGTCCATCATGGAGGGGCCAACACTCGCCCGCATGGAGGCGAGTAAAAAGTTCGGAAGGGGGTTCGCTGAAGCGTTGGCTGGGCTTACTAACCGAACGTCCCCACGTGCCAATCGTAGAGGCAACGCGTGTTCCCCTTCGAAGCGTCTTGTACTCCTTTTAATAGCACTATACCTCCAACAATTTTGACAGGCTTCATCGATTCGGCGTGGTTTTCTCTTTTGAAGTACGTGTGTGAAAAAAGTTTTGCGATAGCCTCTTTATCCTCCTTCATATTTGGCCGCTTATGTCTGCCGGTTGCCTCCAAGCTAAGAAGATAAAGCAACAGGCTTCTCGCCAGTGTTCTCGACACCTCCGAGGACATGAACCTCTATTGCGGGGCAGTGGCGGGGTATGGGCAACAAGTGAACCCAGTCGGCGCAACCGTTGCAGGACATTTACAGCGCTACCTTTCCCAGTTGACACGGTCTCTACTGTAGCATGACCTGATACGCCACGTCTAATAGAGAGCTACAGTAGCTATACGATTCTTTGTTGGATGCACCTCCGGTGGTCGCGGTTTCATTGAGCGTGTTGGACCCATAACCGCAGCGGGCTTGGCGTTGTTTTGTACTCTTTATCGTGTTTATTTTTTTTGTTCGTTTGTTAGCAATGGGAAGGAGTAATTCCGTGCACATTTGCTATCCATAGGGTTCGGACTGAACGATGCACGTTGAGAGGAAGCGGACGACTTCCACGGATTTTTCTTGAGCACGCTTGCCGCCCTAATATAGACAACAAGAACATCTCAGGTGTCCATCGTATGCTTCCATTTTAGGAAGGCATCATTGTTGTTGACAACCTCGTTCTATTGAGGATCGCCTCTCCCTTCATCCCCAATATCCTCCCGACACACCACTGCAGGCTGCAGCCAGAAGTGCCGAAAATGCTCATCAAGGCTTGTGTAGCCTTGCCGTCGTCGTCGTCGTCGTCGTCGTCGTCGTCGTCGTCGTCGTCGTCGGTGTCGTTGTCGCCATTGCCATTGTTGTCGTTGTTGTTATTGTTGTTGTTGTTCGTGTCTCACTGTCTCGATCGGGTGTTCGCTATTTTTTCTTGTGATCTGCGTATCCGGAACAGCTGGTGACTGGACAGAAGGGTGCGGTCGGGCAAGCCGAGGAAGAGATGAAGGCGGTGATGGCCAAGACCGATCAGGAAGTTCTGCGCAGGCAAGATTCTTTTCTGTGGCACGCGCCCAAACATATCCCCTCCCAGTTGTACTCGATAGCTTGATTCGATGGGTAGGAGGTTCGGGCTCTACCTGATCGTTGTGAAGTCAGCAAGCAGGTCAACCAGGGGCTCGTGGAACAACCGGCTGGGGTTCATCCAATTGTGGTTGTGCTAGGAACAGCAGATATCACCCTCAATTTGGACAACTCGTGTGCTTCGAAACTGGTGAGGGGTGATGTTTCCAACATGAAACACCGTTGGTCGATCGTCGCCACAGTGGGGCGCTCCTCCTCTCTTGCGCATGTTGGGCGTCGTTGCTTGTTTTTCCGATCGGGTTGTGTCAAGGGCGGATTTGGTGTATTTTCTTGTGGTACCTTTGTCGTTGCTCTTTTTCCTCGTATTTGTGTGATTGGTCGCCACAACCTTCAACCTATCTCATCGTGGCATAATACCCGTCATCGCCTTTCACCGCGTTTGTGAGAACCGGAAGTTAATTTTTCACCCCGCTTGAAGTCTCCGCTCGGCGAAATTCTTGGCTCGCTGTTTTGTTGGATCCCGCGGCGCTGCTGTGCCCGCAGCATGATCGTTCTCGTAGACCTCGTTCTTCTCACCGTGTAGCAAGACTGTTCCCCGCCGGCCAATATGCGTTCGAAGACAAGAGCGACTGCAGAGTGGTGGCGTCCATGGTCATGCTCTTGCGATAGCGCACTGTCACTGCCGAATGAGGCAGACACCCGGTTATCAGCCCCCCTGTCGTTCGTAATCAGAGAACTACCGGGCGTGATGCGACGCGCCAATAAGACCCTCAAGGCAAGCATTAAGCTCATCGGACTCCGTTTACCGAAGGCAAGTGAGGTACTGCAGCTTCTTCTCTGTCGTCCGCGTGCTCGAGGTGGCCTTGATGAGGCCTCTAGCTAGGTCACATGTTCCTGTTCCTTACGAGCACTTGATGAGTAGTAGTCTTTTCAAGGCTGTCGTTGTTGCGGTTGTTTCCGGTCGGGGGAAGGAGCGGCGCTTGGCTTTAGCGGTGATTGCTGCTGTCCATGGTCCTGGCGTTGCGCAGTGCACGTGTCTCTTGGAGACACCGCGTTGTCCTTTTGAGCAGCCTGACCACATCCTTGTGTTTCTGCTTGCTTCCACACGCGAAGCGTAACGCTCTCACTCGCACGATGTGCGCGGCACTCGCGCTAAAGTGCGTGTTCGTTATTTGACACTGGGTTGAGTGTTTGGCACCTGTTGACTATTCTGTAACAGAATGACGGTGGTCGGACGTCGCTGACCCCCGGCACACACAGGTGAAGCGGATAACCGTCGAGGGGTTTCCGCCGAGCCGGCTTCACAACGCCGTGATCGTCACCGCTCCCGGTATGTCCGTGGGGCACGGCCACCATTCGGTGGATGACGTCACTCTAGGAGCGCGCGCCAGGTTAACACCGATAACACCGATGAGCCGGCGACACCAAATGCGACACCAGCAGCGACTGGGCCAGCTGCAGCTTCAGCAGCAGCAGCAGCAGCAGCAGCAGCAGCAGCAACCGGCCACCAATCCGAACTCGTGTGCACCGTCACCCACAAGATCAGAGGAGCAAGCGGCCGCAAAGGCGAGAGGGTCGCAGGCGGGCGAGGTGGCGGCGGCTGCGGCGGCGGGTCAGGGCGGACCGGGATGCTGCAGGTGCGGACGAGGCCCGAGCGTCAGTGCAACTTGTCTTGTCAACAACATAATGTCTCGCGGTTTTTCTGTGGCTGGCACCGCCCCGTTCCGCACAGCACTAGTTTAGCCTCTCGGCACCATTCCTATGTGTTCTGTTGTGATCGGTTGAAACACCTCTTTTTGAAGGATACAGCAAGAAGAGGTTGGTGTTGGTGTTGGTTCAACCGCGCCAAGCACGGGCTTGAAGTGCCACGAGGGCTGTTGTGCGGTTGTGCAGTGATGAGGAAAACCACGCGTGACGGTCGGTCTTCTATCTAGCATGTGGTGCCAGGGTTTCGGCTTGCGGTTTTCCGCTTCTTCCCCGTCTGAAAAGAGCACCTGACAACTGCTTTGTCTGACGGAATTCCAGGACGGCGTCGGCATGGGACGAGGAAAAGTCGGACAGAGGAAGGGGCCCTGCAGACACAGCCCCTGGTGCCCCGGAGGCATGCAGCCGCTGCGCCTGCGCGTGTCGGGCGGACGAAGTGTGGGCGGCGTACAGGGTGCGTGCTGCTTCTCCTGCTGGGGTGGTGTGGTCTGGAACGTTTCGGTGATGGGTGCACGATGGCGGTCAACGATCCGAAGCTGTCGGTTTCATGTTTGTGCTCCGGGCGTTGGACAGGACGGTACAGGGGTGGTGCCCTCTCGCGGCAAGCGGGCGTGAATACCCGCCTGGCATTGCGAGATTCGACACGCGATAGAGAGCACATGTTCAACTTGTTTTGGAGAATGGACTCTGGAACAACTTGGCAGCTGAACATGACGCCATCATGCAGGGTATTGGGGCGCACAGCCGTGAGTGGCCGTTGCGGCTACAGTAATGGCTTTAAGAGAGGGGTGGGACAAGCCAGTATTTCTCACGTACATCCCGCTTTTCTCTTAAAGTCGTACTAAGATTTAATGCGTTTCTTTTGGGCTGGACAAGCCAATTTTTCTCTCGTTTGTCCGTACTTGCCCTTAAACCTTTCACACCGTAGCCGTTTCTGCAGCTCACAGCGATATGTGCAACGCCTTTCCCTGAGACAGGAGCGTGTGACCCACGACCCCCCCCCTCCCTTCATATCTCCCTCGCAGACACTACGGAAGCGGTACCATGCACTAAAGAGCCAAGCCGACAAGGAGGAACTCCGCGTTAGCGCCGAGGAGCAGTGCAGAGAGATGCAGTCCGAGCTCGGCCGACAGAGAGTCAAGATGGAGGCAGAGTTCGACGAAAAGAAGAGCAAGATGAATAAGGACCTCGTCAACATTGTCAGCGAGATTCACACCGAGTTGTACGGGAACAGGGGCAACGTGGGACCGGCGGCGGCGGGGCGGGGCCATAAGGAGGCGGAGGCAGGGACGGAGGGGCTCGGGATAACGCAGGTTGGCGAGGGGTGCAGGTAGTTACGCGTGGCTTGTTGGCTTGACAACGCAGCGGTCGTAATCCACACAGCGTCGGGGAGGAATCGCACCGCCTGGTCCTCACAGGCCAGGGTGGGAGCGAACGCCTTGCGTTTATTCGCTTCTTATTCGGGCAAGATCCGTTTGTCCCAAAGATAACAACGTCCACTAATACATACGTGAAGGTGGCGATCATTTGGTGGTCCACAGGCGAGATTGAAGATTGAGAGCACAGCACGTGAAACAAGCGTGGCACGTCATGTGCGACCTCCAAGCACCTAAGGCCGTTCGTGTGGGAGAGATTCCAACCATGCTCCCCTAAATATCCTGCTGTGGGGGGCGCAAAGGTTCGACCACCTCCTTGTGCTGCTGCTGCCTTGTATCTGTTTGTACCCAGGTGGATCTGCAGTCTCTGCGGGATGTCGTCCAAGCGTCATTCAAAGAGTCACAAGCTGTCAAGAAAGAGGTGGGAGCAGTCTTGCAGTGCGGTTTTCAGCGGTACAGACGCGGGAAACGACAAACGCACCGATCCTGCTGTGTACCTCTTGGACGCCCGGGGGCTCCTTTCCCACACGGTTTTTGGTATTGCATTTCCCTTCCTTCTTCGGCTCTCTTTTTTGCTCGAAACTTCTCTAGGGATGGTAGTGGACGATGGCTAGATAACAATGGCTAGCGTGTATGCTGGTGCAGCAGCGAGCCGCTGCGCGTACCTGCATCTGGTTGGTCCATGCTGCTCTCTCGCCCTGTCCATGTGCCCTCTCCTGCTCCCTCCTCCACCTCTGCTGGAAAACTCCAGTCGGCCGCGCTTCGTGAGAAGGTGGCCATCGGGGAGGAGTGCTTGCATGACGCTCTGCAGGAGTCGCTGAGTCTGAGAGAGGAAATTGCGAGGAGGAAGCAGCACGGCGAGGTTCTGCTCGCCAGGATCCGCTTTCTGCAGGTGTGCGCCTGTTCGTGTGGTGTGTTGAAGCTATTTCGCCGCGGGAATGCTGGGTCATTCTTGCGAGTCGGTACTTTCGTGTTGGGACGATCTTGTGCCAAGTTTAGGCACGAGTCTCCGGAAGGCACAAAGACGTGATCGCGATGCAATCGCCTCACTTGATGTGTCGCGGGCGTGATCATACGTGTTGTATTCTGTTGAACTAGTCGCGCTGAGCTGAAGCCTGTTGCTTGTCCCTGAGACGGAGATGATGGCGTGGCAACAATCACCCGAGTCTCCCTTATGCCGCCCTTGAGTCTGGTCGTCCACTTGTCAGGGATTGATTTTTTTTTGTGTCATCGCGCATACGAGCAGTAGCAGCAGTTCGTGTGTATTCACGCCGGTGGTGCCTTACCTCTGACGACACTGTGCTGGATCCACAAAAAATGTGACTGATTGCGTAATTCTTTTCTGTGCCTTGGGAATCCTCTTGTGATGAGTTTGGTGATGACCCTCTCGCCTCCGTCCCCGCCACATCCAGGGGCAGACATCGGCGCACGTCAAGAACTCGGCAAAGAGGCGGGAAGGGGACCCTCGATCCCCTGCAGTTTTCACCTACGACAGCGACTCCCACTCCGAGCCCATCTCTCGCCCGAGAAACATGGGTTCCCGTCGTCGACACGCCTCCGATACCCACCGCCGCCGCCAACAAGAACCTCCTCCCGACACGGACACCGACATAGACACCGACAGCGACGAATCCGATGGCTCTACCGTGCACCACTACATGCGGCCAGCGCCGTTTACCCGCCGCTTTTCCAGGAACAGTTACGATGAGGAGGAGTACCAGTGCCCCCCGTCGCTCGAGAGAGCGCCCGCCCGCCCCGGCGGGCCCCCCGGGAGGCACCCCCCGTCGCAGGGGGTACGTCCCGGCGGTGCCCTCGCGAGGTACGCCCCGCCGCAGGCGACGCGAGAGGCGAGCTGGGGGGGGGGGGG
>CACKRE030002060.1:18035-43215 GCA_902602495.3 Ectocarpus sp. CCAP 1310/34 | reverse complement strand
GGGGGGGGGGGGGGGGGGGGGGGGGGGGGGGGGGGGGGGGGGGGGGGGGGGGGGGGTTCAGGTCGACGCACCTGGAGAGGGAGCACGAGGACCTCACCCACGAGGTCTACGAGCTGAGCGCACGGCTGGCTTCCTCCAGGACGACGACGACCACCTCTTCTAGCACCGCTGCCGTCGCCCCCGCCGCCGCCGCCGGCCTGGACCCAATCGACTTCGAGAGGCGGCACATGGACGGAGGAGCGTCCGTCGGCGCCTCGGCGGCAGCCTCGGATGGTTCTGCTGGCCATTGGCCCAGGAGGAGGAGCCAGCCGGAGGAATCGGTGACGGTCAGGGCGGTCGACAGGGTAGCAAAGACCACGGCGACTTGGCGGGCATCCGGTGGCGGCGCTCACGTTAGCGGCAGCAGTAGCGAGCATCCCGACGGATATTGGGGCCCCGTACCCCGGAACAGGGCCCAGACGCATGCACGGCGCCCCCTCATCGCTTCTGGTAGTGGGGCCCGTTCGTCTAGCGTCTCGGGGGCTTCCGCGTACGACTCCGACGGTGGCTGCTACTCTCCCAGCGGTGGTCCATGGCAGTTGGTATGTCCGCCGAAGCGGCACTCGCGAGCGGCGGACGAGCTCCCCGGTCACCGCCGCCAGCAAAGGCGCCGGCGAGAACCGGAAGGGNGGGGGGGGGGGGGGGGGGGGGGGGGGGGGGGGGGGGGGGGGGGGGGGGGGGGGCGACCGTGGGACGTCGACAGCAGTCTCTCGGACGAGGACGCTGGGGACAACGGCGAATGCCATCCCGGTAGCGTTTGGTAGATCTTCCTCCTTGCCAAGGACCGGGTGGCGGAGAGTGAGGTATCGGTGACTGCCGGGATGAGGGAGCAGGGCCTTCCCGCCCCTGTGACGTTGTGCGGTTGGACCCGTTTCGCTTGCTGTCAGATTGCTGTGCGTATGCATTTGAACTTGGTTGTCCTCGTACGAACAGGCAGTGTTTGGCTGCGGGTCGCTGCGCCCCACCGAGATTGCTCTTGTGTGCTGTGCTGATTCAGTTTTGCGGTTTCCCGTTGCCAAGTAATATCTCCGATCTTTGTTAATGTCACGTCCCCGAAGCGTGCTGGCAGTCTTTCTCCCTCTTGGTGTTATTTTTCGCCTTGCGGCGGACCGGGTGCATGAGACACCCTCGCTCGTTCCACTCCGATCGCTATCATGTCTCACGCCTGTTGTGGCCTGCAGGACACAGCATTGTCCCCTGGTGTGGGCGGAGCTTGTGGTGTTCTTATTCAGGGCAACAGCCCTCGCACAAAGTTCAAGACGATAGGGATGGGAACTCACAATTTTGGAGTGGCGAACGAAAAATAGGATCGCTTCCTCAACCTTAACCTTGCAATTTGTTGGAAAATGCGCTCAGCCGCTGGGGAAAGCAGTTATGTTATGCGCCGCGCGACGTTTTCACGGGGCTTCGCCTGGGGTCATCAGTGCACACTTGACGTGCCGCTGTAGGTTTGGGTTGGCAGAAAAAGCATCTGGCAATGGCAGGATACCGCTGTCCGTCTTACGCACCAGGCATGACTGCTTGGGGCTGTGTTGGCCAATTGTTCATTGCCCGAGATGGTGTGTGTATGTTTCTTTACTGTGTGTGTCGCCTTGATGGATGCGTACCTTCGTGCTCTTTCAGGTGGTAACAGTAGTTAAAGCACGCCGTCTATGTAGTCGGGTTCACTCGATTCTGCAGCGGATTCCATGTTAATAGTATGACGAAGGCCGGGTCCCGTGGAGCGGGATAGTGTTGCAGTCTGCGTTGGTCCCCTGTGCTTTCGACGTCGATATGTACATACACCCTACGGGATTTTCTTGGATTTGGTTAGCCGGAACTTTCGAGTGTATTTGTTCGGTGCCCCCTTCCGTCATGTTAGTTGTTTGTCGCAAGGAGCTTAGCTCTGTAGTGAAAAGGGATGCAGCAGCTCCCTCCTTCCCCTCTTGGATCCCCCGTGAAGTTGAATTGTGATATGTGTGTACGCGGATGAAGTATTTGAATTGTTTCTGTCCGGACTTGTTTGGGTGGAGTGACCTCAAGAATCACCCACACTTCCATTTTTTTTTGGCCACCTTGGCGGCGACTTTACCTACCTTAGTAGGGGTATGACGATATTTGTTTGCGACTCTTTGTTAAATTTTGCCTTGATTGTGTGTGTGTGTTCGTCCCATCTATTCTGGAGCTGGTATACAGGCCTTTCGGCGTATGTCCTGACGTTCAGCGGGGGCCACACAAGAGGAAGGTCACACCGGAACTTTTTTCGTTCTGTTCGGTGTTTTTTTTTGCCGCGCATTTCCCCCTGCGGTGTTTGCCTTGATTTTATCGCGAGAAGGGTTGAGCCGTCCTCTTTCTTCGTCAACCGTGAAGCCAAAGTTCGCTTTCAACTGCAGGTTGCTGGAAGTATACCCCAGGATAGAGAAACTCCTGAGGACGAATCAAATCGAGAACCCACAACCTGCCGCGAGGGAGTCGTGCAGATTGCCCCCTAGACCACCACTGATTGATTGGTCTACGTTGTTTTTCCTGTTGTTCGCATCGCGCGCCGATCGGGAGCGATGGGCTTCCTCTTTTTTTGTCTGGATGGGGCCTCCCCAGTCTCCTATGCGTCCTACTTTTCTTTTCTGATGATTCTTGCTTCCTCCGGAGTTACTTTCACCTTCCGGTCTGACTATTGTGATCTTCTGCATCCTAGGATCTACCACTTGTAAGTATCATATTTTTCTGTAGATTGCCGTGTGCCCACGGCTGCTTCCCAAATTGATTTTTTTGTAAGTGCCGTTTATATGCTTGCTGGGTACGATGACGTCACAAGAAAGGCACTACTACTATTAGGCGTCACACGAAGAAAGGCATTACTACTACTATGTTCGTAGCGAGGAGTAGTAAGCAGAAGACTCCAAAATCCCCTGTCGTGCCGTTTGTGTCGTGTACGAGATGGCGCGTGACGGCCAGGGTGGATAGGACGAAGGTGGTACACAATATTGTGTTGTTGGTTGGTGTTGGCGTCTTCATGTATTACCGTCTCGTTCCCTCTGCCCAGCACGTTCCTCGGTCCGCGGACCTAGAGTTGGGCTAACACTCGATGAACGGAGTCGATTCTCCCGTGGTCAGTCTAAATGACCGAAAAAAGGTGGTATGTAGGAAAATTCAGAGTCCGCAAGCCAGTAGAAAAAGAAGCCAAGGACAGATTCGAGAGTTAAGGCCACTCCGCTCGTAGACGCTATGGACATGCCGAAAGAAGATCAGAATACTGCCGCAAGTATTAACACGAACCAACCGAGCTTAGGAGGGGGGGAAACTGTACTGCTGTACAATAGTCTCAACAGTTGCGATTTTCCCGTGGTGACCGTTAAGTTTACTACCGACAGTGGGTTCACAAGCCAATAGCAGAAGTGCAGGACAGATTCCAAACTGCCTAGGCCACTCCGCCATGTCTGCACGCTATTGACAATACATGCATGCCCAAAGATGACAATACTCCCGTAAGCATGAACATGAACCACCCGAGCTTGCACGGCATGGCAAAACCGTCAGACAAAACCGGGAAAAATCACGTACTACTACTATCACTACTACTACTGCTGTACGAGTACGTGCGTGCAGTGGGAAAAAAACCGAAAAACATTCCGCTCGACTGTAGGCGCTATGGACATTCATTGCGAAAGAAGATCCGAAGCGAAATGACGATGACACGCATATAGGAAATCAACAACTACTGACGCAGACACCGATAAGAGACGGGCGGAGCCCGAGCAACGGGCTGTCCTTCTCAACATGAAAGGGCACCAAACGAAAAAAACGAAGTCTGGCATACCATGCAAAAGTCGAAGGTTCGATCTTCGCCAGCACCACTCGCAAGGTGGTAGACACAGCTTTCATCCGATTCCCGCTTCCGGCATGCCTGTTATCCGTAAAAATCCAGAAATACGCGGGATTTCCCGCCTTTTGAGTTTGAAAGCCGTGCCGGGCTGTTCGTTTCTTCGACGTGGGAATCCCGTCGTCCTGGCGTGTGTTTTCGGATAAAGAGTCAACTCCCGCATGATTGTATTTCAGAGCACCAAATACAATCATTCCCGCGGCAGAACTTTATGACAGGAACCAGACAGCCAGCGTCCTTCTTTATTACGGAAGAATATAGTTAACAAGACCAAAATGATCTAATCAACGTACTCGTCCGAAAATAGACCTCTCGTGTGAATGAGAAGCCTGGCCTTACAATCTGCGTCAATCTACCGGCCATGTCCCAGAGGGACTACTTTCTGTCCTCTTACTGACCTCTCAGGAGATGAGTTGGCCACAACTTGCGAACCAACCCACAGTATCCCGCGAGACAAAAGTTGAGGGTGGCACTCGCATCCCTATCACACCTAAATGCCACCCCGTTTTCGAAAAGAGGACAGGGATTTTCAACGCCCACGCAAACAGTTGTACACTGTCGCACACGCTGACCACCCTGAACGTCAGTCATCTCCCCGCCACACCCCCCGGGGCACATCTTGGAAGTCCTGAACTCGTCCAACATCCCCACATTCACCCTCGAACAGATAGCCCTCACGAGCTTCTTTCGAGGCGCGGAGGCGTGCCCTTTCATCGCCCTGAAGCTCCCGTTCCCGAACAGAACGATGTTCTTGCGGTCGGAAGGGCACGCAGCTATGTTCGAAGCCAGCTTGTCAACAGTCTTCTGTACAAGCCTCGATGAGTGAAACCTCGACCTCTTCCTCGCCCTCTTCATCTTTTCCGCGAACATAACCTTGAACGTTTCAGCCGCCACACGACAGTACGCGAGAAAAGACGACTTTCTGGCTGTCTTCTTCTTGACCGCGGAAAATCTGGGGAAACACCGCCCGTACTCGTCGTTCGACCTCCTCTTCTTCTCTCGCCCTTCCAGCATGGTCCTACCAGACTTCACGGAGTACTCGGTTCCCTTCATTTCCCAGTCCGTGCTTTTCTCGCGAACGCTCCCGACACACCTGCAGAATTCCAGGGGACACGACCTCACAGAAACCACTGAAGCGCACCCTGGATCGACGACGGTCAGGTTGTATGCAAGAACTCGGTCAGCGACTATCTTCCGACTGTCCTTTCTCGCCTGGGAGAGCACGAACAAGCCCCGCTCTTGCGTTTCCAGGGAGACCACCTTCTTGGCAATCTGATACCCAGACTTGGCCAGATCTGTTGTACCAGGAACGTGAGGCTTTTTGGATACCAGGGCCATAAAGGTCACCTGAACCTGGTAGCCGTCTGACCGAAATCCCGACGGCTTGTACCCTTTCCTATTAACCCTCCTAAGGTCGAAGTGCTCGGAAATAAACCTTGAGACGGACGAGAAGTCGTGACCCTCCTTGTGAAAAATGCTCCCGACCACGGAAGAAGAGTAGTATGGAAAGCACGGGGCTAGCTTCCAGACAGGGAGGACCGTGCACATCTTCGGTCGATCCACGAGTCCTCGCTTGATCCTCTCTGATATGTAGAAGGCCTTCCTCACTTTTTCCTCATCGGATCTCGTCTTTGTTTCCTCTCGGAGGGCCCTATTGTTATCGGACGCCTCCTCGGCAACGCGTGAGATCATGCTGATCAGTTCGAGGAACAGATGGGGCTTTTTCTTCAAGATCTTGAGCACTGGTACGTCCGGTTCGGTTGAGTAAACTTGTGCGAGAAGGTCCCTCACTTGTAGCACGTGGGGTACGTACCCAGGATCGAGGTCTTCTCTCATCTCTCGTTCAAGACAGTCGTTTGACAGAGAGACGATAATTCTCGATCGATCCTTCGCGGGGAGGTGTTGGAATGCCAACTGGGAATCGTTCATGAGCCTGAACCTCAGGAACCCCTTGATCTTGGCCTCCAGGTGCACGACAATAGAGTTCTTGGCAGATACCTCCATTTCTCTCGTGACTGTTTCTTGGAGTCGACAGGGGACCTTGGGAGGGAAGAGAGATGTGTCGAAACCGGATTGGTCGATGAACTCGTCGAGTAGGTCGGAGAAGTCGTTTCTCGTGTTCTTTCCGGATATGCGGATGTTGATGGCGGCCCAACACCTATCGTAGAAGACCTTCTTGACCTCAGGAGGTTGCAGGCCCTGTTCGAGTCTCCTGATGACGACGTAGTTTGAGAATAGACCAACGATGTACCTGAAGGACCCGGTGTACCTGGACATTCTCTCGAGGCGGTCTCGAATGTACTTTGGCATCACAGATTTCACCAGAGTCCTCTCGAGATCCAGACATATACACGACTGTCTCGTTGAGCCTGACTCTTCATCGCCTTCTGCGCGTAGCGATTGTTCCACACCGCTCTTCCGAGTGCATCTTTTCTTCGCGCGTGGGTCTGGATTCTCGGTGTCGACTTCCATGTTGCCCGCGGTTTAGTGGAGGCCTGTTCACAGGGTGCAACTCTTGCGAATATGTTATCCTTCGTCGCTACGTAGTGTAGGAGCTTACGGGGTTTGCAATAGGTTCCCCAAGGATGCATGTGAAGATCACCAACGATGAGATTGAAAGTGAATGCGGCAGGAACTCTTTGGAAACCCCTCGCCGAATGCCGACACAGCAGAGGTCCTGCGTCTGTGAGCCAAGGGACTCGAACGTGGACAGCACGGAACCTGCAGTGACAGAGGTAAGCTTCCGCATCGTCGGTAACATTGTCCTTGGTATTGTTCCGACGGCTGTATTGGCTCGGTAACATCCTTCATTGATTCATGGTACACAGCAGCTGCTGCGGTTGTGCCATATTCGTACGCTTGGACCCCAGTGCCGAGACGAAAGTGCTCAGCGTACTGCGTAATCGTGGGCAACGGCACAGGAATAACCTTTATCGCCGACTCACTACACGTTTCTGCCGGGTTTCACTCCAGTTGGAAGTCCTTGAGGTGTGTACACAATACAGGCCAGACTATGGGATAGCGACCCGGTGGATAGCAGCAGATGGACTTCACTCCGTTTGCCTTCTGACTGGTGTCAAGATGAGAAATTCCACGGTTGTTGGCCTCAGTCCTCCAAAGTGTCAGCGGTGCGGGGAACTAGAGAGCCTCTCACGCCACTCTGGCAGCAGGTGTTTCATTTCGCGGAATTTCCGCCTTCCACCCAATTTTGTAGGCGACTCTTGACCTGCGCGCGTAACGGAGAGACCCTACGCGGTGTACAACCATGGCTTCCACCCTTGGCGTCCTTGACGTCCTCAGCAAACTCCGTGAGGAATCAGAGAGAGCTTCCACCGCCTTGACGGCTCAGCAGGTGATACATTGACTATTTTCCGATGTGAGGAAAACACTTCGACTACATCATTGAGGTTCGAAAGAGTTGTTCAAGAGAGAGAGAGAGAAGATGGACCCTCAAGTCTGATTGACCCTGAGCCGATCATCGTCTTCCCTTTCCAATGAACAACGTATCGCATGCTTCCCAGGAAACCAACCGAACGCTTCTCAAGAAATGTATCGAGGCCGAGACGGAAAGCGGCCGCACAGACGAGGCCAAAGGAGCGCTCCAACATCGAAAGGTGAGAAATATCTCTAGCAAAAATCCACCAATCGATTCACGCCCGCCCTAGAGGAGGTTTGAGCGGTATTCCACGACTCAATCCGGCTGAATTTCACACACGCACGCAAAGAATACAGAAAGGCCCCCTAGGTGAGGATATCTTGGCACAGTTTCATTTCACAACAGTACCGTAGTGAAAGTCTGCTGCTGCGAGCCACAACCAAGACATCTTGGGCCCAATCACTCAAAGAATTCATTCTTCTGCTGTGACTTGCTGGAGAGTGAGTAGGCCGCAGGACGCCTGTTGTCCGTTTCCAAGGGCATGCGTGGGGATGGGTTGAGGTACCGTAAATGACACAACATAGCACACACCCTGGATCAATTTTAATGCTCGATCACTCCAAAACGAAACGGTACGTTTCCGGAGAGTTCTCGACCAGGCGGCTTCAACGCCGGTACTTTCGGCGCTGCTACTCTTTGTGTTATCGACAAAATCGAACTTTGAACATTTATTTGTCCATGGGGTGTGTTATCTTGTGTTGTACACGGAAATCGGTTGGATAGTTTGGGCCACGTATCAATGCCATCTATCTCCGATGGGCTTGTTATATCCAGAAGCCATTGTCGGCCACGCAAGCTACCCGGACGTACAAGTTCGATATATTGTTTGCGTCAGAAGGCGGGCGACTCATTGCATCACTGGACACGAACATCCACGATGCGCAGCAATATTCATTCTGCTCATTGAAGCGGTCGACCAAGGCCTCGATCACTTTCTCTTTCTTGCTGTTTTAGGTGCAGCTTGAGCAGGAGCATAGGAACGCAGAGGCCGGGCGTCGAGAGGCCGAAAGCAGGCTGAGAAGGCTACAAAAGCAGCAGGCTCGGTGAGAACCATCCGATGATGCTCGGAGTAAAAATCGCCAAATAATATCGTGCGGTATCGTGTGGTGCATAGCTGTTGTTGCGTGGGGGGATTTGAGAACTAGAGTCATCAGGTGTTCAATACATGTGCTCAGTGTCGTCAACGAATGCCAAAACGCAATCTAAGATAGTCGTTGAACAATCACATGTCGGCGAACACTGACGCACGTTGGACGAGGTGGCAAACGCATCCAGTGATGCGGAATACACATAACACAAATCTCATGCGCATTTTTTTGTTGTCCGATGACATCGTCTGCCCCAAAATCGCTTCGTTGCCACTACAAAACAGGCGCCAACAGGCCGCTGCGCGCATGCGGGAAAATACTACAGCTGCAGGCGCGCGCGCCGTGGCGATGTCGAAGGTGTTTGTCCATGGCAGTGGCGGTCCGTTGGCTCAGATCAAGCACTTGATGATTGACCACGACCGTGTGTGAACTCCTACCAGTGTGTCGTTCATCCTGACCAATCACTGAACTTTCTCGCCAGTGACAGTCGCGCGCTCGAGACTTGATATACGGCTTCAAGAAAAAACATCGACCGTACGACAGCCGTTGTTGGTGGCTAGTCAGTGACTTGCGATATCGAGGATGAAGAACTACCCAGGTCACGAAGCGGAAAATGCCATGAAAGCACACTTACTTCAATTTTCACTCTTTACCTTGATTCTTCAATCACGAGTGCCCATCCATGTCGTCGTTCCGAGTTGGTACCAATTTCACTTCACGATGAAAGTGCCCGTTGCATGCGCTTCCTCCCTATAATAGGTGTGAAATATTGATTCACTGTTCTTGATGGGAATCGAGTGAGGTGTTGAGGCCTCCTCTTGATATCTCAGTACAGCTTGACTTCTTCCTATCCCAGATATTCCGGGCGAATGCCTTCGACAGCGTGCGTCAGATCGGTGAGCTCCGAGCACGCCTTCGTGACAAACGGGGCGAGCTTGGAAGGTACGGTTGTTTAGGGCTGATGGCGGATAGTGCAAGGTCGTGGTGTAGAAGCCTTTCCAGAACGACTTACCGGTGGTGCCTGAGAGCCTCGATGCTGTCATTTCAGACGAACGTCGGATGATATATGGTGGGAAGGTGATTGTCCTGTGCGGGCCGCTGGTCTATTTCTCCCGTGTGCACGTCATCAACATACAAGTTATCGTTCACAAGTGCATCCCCCCGTCCCCCCGTCACGTCTAGCGCCGAGGAAGAGAAGAGGGAGCTGGACGTGGAGATCGGCAACAAGAAGGCCACACGAGACAAGGTGCGAAACAGTCGAGAATAACGGCCTCTGGCTTGCCCGGTGCCCCGAAATGGTTGTTTAGATGAACATACGCCCCTATCCACAGCCCCTTGGGGGTTAAGACTGGGTGCTCATCATCTCCACACTCGGGTATTTTGGTGTCATTGTGATGAAGGTGAAGGCCGAAGTGGCATCGCGGCTGGAGGCCGTCACGACCTCTTGCTCGAAGGTTGACGACATTGATCGTGAGAACAAGTCCTTGCTGGCGAGAGCGAAGAGAGTGGAGGGAGAGGTGACGATATCACAATTTCTCGCATTCGGGAAGCAGGGATGAACAAGGAAAAACATTTGTGTTATTCCTGGGTGACACATGCGCGTCATTTCATGAACGCACTAACCGAACTGCCAACAAGTTGGTTGATCGTTCCCCGTGCCATGCTTTCGAGAAAGACCACGCTTTCAGAGTAGATATCACAATTCCTTGAAAGCATGAGAGCGGACAATTCATTCCCGTACCGGCGCAAATTGTGTTTAGCCTCCGCCCTTGCCTTGTCTTGGTCTTGCCATGTAGGTGTGCAGTAGAGCACAGCCTACCAAACTTCGCTCAAGTCGACCGAACACCACCGCTCATTGCTGCGTAATAGCCCCTTGCTCAGTCATTTCTTTGCGAGCGACATGGAAATGGTTCACACCTCGCGCCCGCGGGAATTGGTTCGTCGTTTCGTTTGTTGGGAGTGGTATATAGCTTCACACACGAACGAGAATATGGAGAAACGACCGGTCAACGAGACCAATGACCCGGTTTCAACAACAGATCGACGAGATAAGGGAAGCTCAGGAGGAGATGCAGGAAATGGCGGTTGGCCTCCAAAGAAAAAACGCAATCCTCAGGCATGAGCTCCGCTATCTTAAGCGCGAACTCGAAGGAGATAACCCTGGACAGCCACACATGTTATCTTCCCGCGACCAAGGTTGCAACAGCAACAACATCAGTGCTCACGGTATTGGAAACGGAAGGTACAGAGCGAATGGCTGGGTGTCGGTTTGTCGTGTTATTAGTGTTGGTAGCGGAAGCTGCAGACAGGTGGATGTGGCTTGTGTTTGTCTTTGTGTTTGGTGTTGGTGTTGGCGATGACTTCGGGATGCACTTGAAGTATGACCTTGTTGGGGGGGAAAAATCGGGGGAACTCAATGCTATGAAACGGTGCCATCCGACATCGATGACTGATGCCACAGCTTTTGTGGCACCTTTAAAAAAAATACTTGCTCGAACAACATGCATAGCGTGTGCTGTGATGTGCTGTAATATGGATACTTGTGTTCGTGCACCCCCGGCGTCTCAGTCAAAGATCGTCGTCCACATCACGTGCGGGAGGAAATTTTCACCAAGGAAACGGAGGAGGAGGAAAACAGGGAAGCCAGTTCTACCACCATAGCGCCGCCCCCCAGCATGGCGAAGGAAGGCAACATTCCATCCACACGCCTTGAGTACGACAATTTGGCCCACCAGAGACAACGTCTGAATATGAGTCCACGGCGGTTGGGACTGGCCGTGACAGTTGAGGATTTTTCTTTTTCGTGCACACCATGCAGGCGAAAGCTATTATAGCAGGAGACAAACACAACAACCCAACTCTGTTTGCCACAACAAGTCCTAGGGAACGCAACATGAGCATAAAGCCGATATCGCTAGCCACACGACAGGCAAAATGTTGGACCATGTGGCTGTCCGTGCGGGCACTTGGGTGCACACCTAGCGCGCTGAGGCACAAGATGCATGCGTCCCTTCCCTAGTGCGCAGTTGGTCGTGTTTGCGGCATCGTCTATTCTGCAAGAAGACCTGAACACCTACACGCAAAGACCTGAAATGCACTCACTTGCCACAACACCTTTCAAGCTCGAACCCGTTCGTTGGAGTGCGCATTGCTTTCACCCCATTCCTTTTTTCATTAGAGCGTGGGCATGTGTCCGCTGCTTCGATCAACTGGGCTCAGCGTGGGCATTCACTCTGGGCCTTTGTTTGCGCATTCGGTGTTGCTTTGCCGTGGACACTGCTGCTACTGCTGTACAAGAAAGCGCGAAGTCAATAATAATGAAGAGCCTACAGAGCACAGAGCCGCTGCAGCTGCTGCATCTGCTCCGTGTCGTTCTATCAGCACATCACTGTCCCCACGCTCCGCGGATAGAGTGCAGTGGTAGGATGCCATGTCCTAGCAGTTTTCAGTTCGAAAGGTGGTCTGTCGGGTAAGAAATCCAAAGCTAGCTGTGCCCTCTGAATTGCTCTCAACCCCGTGCCACAACGAACGGCTGTGAAAAGTACATTTTGTATAAAAGGGTTGTGTTTCAGCATTGTTATTTGTTTGTTGTACCCGAGACAACGACGAGTGAGCTTGCACGCGGACATCATGTGATTGTGCTGCGAGGAGCTATTTTCGTACGCGCTCCAATGATGCCTTCCTGTATGGTAATTCAGCAGAGCAGCTTCTGGGCATTCGAAGAAGTCGCAAGTGGCAGACCAACAAACTTCGGGTGGGTTCGATCACGCTACTGCTGCTGTAGACTATTTGAGATTTTTTTGAACGTTGTTGAACGAGTGGCGCAGGTCAAACAAAACAATGAGTTTAGAACGCCAGACTAGATAACCACGCACACCGTGCCAATAAATGTCATCTTACCAAGGAAGTGCGGCATTTTTCACTCGACAAGAGTATCGATTCCGACCACATTTTCACTCGATTCAAGTAACGATTCCGATCACATTATACACTTGATGAAAGTATCGAAATTTCGGACAAGATTTCCTTATCGCTTTTCTGCGGGATTGTGCTGGCTAAATTTGCAATTGGGGAAGTAAATCTTGTTGACCCTTTGGGAATATTAGTTGGCCTGTGACAGCGAAACGCGCTCGAGTCGGTTCACCAGTCAGTAGGGGTGTGAGAAGGTAATGAGTAGAGACCGGACGATTTTTTTGTGTGAAGGCAACAACAACAATGTGTGAGAAAATCGTAGCATGACTGCGCCCGACATTCCAACTCTCACCCCAAGTGTCGGAGGTGTGCGAGGGTACAACCTGAGCTTGGCGATCAGCTTTGGTACTCCCGACGAGTGTCTGATCTCTTTTGCCGCCAATAGCAGCGAGTGCTCTACTTATTCCTTCTGCACCGGCCTGGACAGAATGAACCATACCCGTTTTCAAGAACGGATGGTGGCATGGGCCGAGACGATCTTTATGAAGACGATTTTGCCGCTGCAATGCATACATTCGAACACCATGTAGTAGGCATTGCAGCTGTATATTCGCTGGCATTGTTGGCTCTCTGACGTTATTGAATTTTTTTTTCTGCACTGCAGGACACACGCCACCCTTCCAGATGC
Source organism: Ectocarpus sp. CCAP 1310/34 (assembly GCA_902602495.3). NCBI lineage: Eukaryota > Phaeophyceae > Ectocarpales > Ectocarpaceae > Ectocarpus > Ectocarpus sp. CCAP 1310/34. The sequence continues at coordinate 30,193 of CACKRE030002060.1, read as the reverse complement.
AGACGCAAGAGTATATGTCATGGAACATGCAACAAAAACAAAATAACGAGTGAACATGATAATGATCAGAATGAATGTGCCGTCGACATCGATCTCATCCACGTGGCTGAAGGCGGGCACCGTGTCCACGTACATCAGTGCCGTCGCACGTGCTCCGTTGACATCACACACGCTGCCATTTTCTTTGGGAAAAGACACCACCCACAAGAACCGACCAATCATTCGGCAGCTGCTTCAACTCTATCCCCAACTATTCATTACTCCCTATGCATTGCTGCTGCTTCCACCGTCGCAGCTGCCTTTTTTTTGTAGGGGCGCGTTGCAGCCCAGGAGGTGTTCCTTGAGCTTGGTCATGTTCGTCATCGGTGATTGGCACCGGAAGCATCGTAGCGGGGTAGCCTCCAGCGCCTTCAGCCTGCGGAGAAGAAGAACCACCCACGAACCAATTGGAAGCGAGAGTCATAACAGGAAGAATAACATCCACGGCACAGTTGCATCATTACTAACCGCGAAACATGAAGCAAGCAATATCGGTTGTTACCCGTGTGGGGAAGATTCTGAGTGGGCGATTTGCGTTCGACGACTCCGAAAGTCTCTAAGCCCTGCCGTGCATGAGGCTCGTGCTGAATCAAGCGCTTCATGATGAAGGAAGGGGTTAATCCTATGCAAAAACAGCAGGATGGCCTGACAGACTGAAAAAGGCACACTTTTGTGTCACTCTCGTCCACAACGGAAGTTTCCCGCCGGCTGCACTGCTCCCCGCCGAGGGCAAGCGTATGCCAACATCCAACAATGGAGCGACATGAGGGGTGGTGACATGGCACAGCGGGTATGCTCTGCAGCTGCAAATGACGCACGGGCTGCACCACGCGTGCGTACACCCTCACAATAACAGCGACGAAGCTAGGAAAATGCATTCTACGCTGACAACAACAACGTGGACAGAACGTGTCCACACCGTTAACTGTTCGTCGAACGACAACGAGTGATTTGCGCCTCGTTTCTGTAGCAAGTCTCGTTATCGCTGAAAGGCAATCCTGACGGTGTATTCATTCCGACTAGGATGTACCCAAGGCAAATAGCGCGCGGCTAACTGCGACAATGCTCAGGAACAAACCTCGCCGGATCCACCAGATTCGAAAATATCGAAAAGGTCCGTGTATGAACAATGAAATGAGTCTTCATGAGGAATGGGGAGCATGTGAAGCTCTCGAATGTCAAAGCACCTCTCTTTGTCGAGCTCGAGACTCCCACGCTCCAGCAGCCGCGCTTCCACCCAAGAAGCATCCAGGAAAAAATCTGCGGAATGCGGGGAGAGTCCCAGATACCCCAAAAAGCCAAGTGAAGGCGTGGCAAATGGGCAGCGTGGTAAATGGGTGTGGTGATAAATGGGCAATACATAAACAACACAAACACCATATAAGTTATGACCAAACTCAAGCTCAGTCCGTACACGACTAGGCCGGATCAGCCTCCACAGGGTTTCGGGGAAAACAGCATGGCAGTACGTGGGAATGAATTACGCTCAGACCAGCGTTCATAGCGTGGTTCTGTGTTGTTGGAAAGAGTTAAACGTGACTTGGCTGGAAGGTGGTGCAACCAATAGTGGGCCCACAGGCTCAAAACAACCTCATGGAAACGGATGGCAAACATGCAGCAGCGGTACAAACGACACCCTCGGTATATCACACATGAACGTGCCCCTTGCCAAAGTGATCGTGGGGCAAATTGTGCTAACCCGAACCCATCAAGGTTAGAACCAGTGTTGCACGGGGCCACAAGGGCAGCCACGGATGGAAACATGTGCAGCCGGGCGTTGTGAAGTGACAATATCGACCCCGGAAGCAATACATTTCAAATGCTGCGGTGAAAAGTTCATCACTTAAGGCAGAGTATGCCCACGTTGGCCACACCCGGCACACGCTCAAAAACGTCTGGCATCAGCTGGCACCTTGGGTGTCGAAAAGTCAGTAGCGCTGCCACGCTAGGTGTGTTTGAAACTCAAAATAGTTTTACGTTTTCGAGCAGGGCGACACCCCGGCACAACTTCCTTTTACCTCAGAAATAAATAGGCCTTCACCGCCGATTCGACGAGTTTCGTTTCCGATTGGTTCTCCCACTGCTGTCTGTAATACCAAACGTGCACATCAAGGCCAGGCCGAAAACCCGTCGAGCATCCTCAGCAGCGGCGGAGAGCGATGACGTTTCATTCACGTGCCTGTGGTAAAGCTGTTCCAGTGCTTGCGCTTTGTGAGACGTTCACTGTCGAAGTCCTGGCTGATGATGTGCAGGTGCAGCGGCTCCAGAGACGGAATGCCGTGATAGCCGCACCTTGACAATAATTGGATGCGGGATGCAGCAATTAGCAGCGTCACTGCGATGACTTGTTAGTGCGTTCGAATATTGCGACGACCCCCCGCGCCTTCACTCTGCGTGTACCATACCAGCACTGACAGCGGTTCACAAAAGGATCACCAAGACTTTCGGAACACTCGCAGAAACATGGAATCGACTCTCGCCAGCCAAGCGAGCGAATGCCAAGAATCAGAGCGTTCTGTGTGTGAGGGTCAAACTGGAACATGGCGTGTTCACCCGCGGGGGCGCGATTCCGTGCCCCGCGTAGGCAGAATTGCTTTGCTGTCGACATGTCCGGAAAACCGGCCGGCAGTGGAGACGAACTGTTCGCATGTATACCATATGTACACACACCAGCTTGCAACCTGCGGGCTTTCTGGAACGACCAACCTCCTTTCTTCGCGTGTCTTCCACTCGACTCCCCTCTCTTCCGTTCCCGTCCAAACTGCACGCCATCGTTGTCGTGGAAGCGATCAACCCAGCACATGAGTTGCGCGAAAAAAAAGAAAAGAAATATCACCCGGGCATCCATAAGTTTACATACTGTTGCAGTCGATTGGCGGTACCTTTCACCGTACCTGATAACCCCAGCCCCCTGTTGAGATAACGCCTCCGCCACCGCCGCTGCTGTGGCGTGTAGCTGGCGCAGGCTTGAGAGGTGCTCATCCCTGCGGAGCTCCGAAGCTTGTTTCACGTCTAGGAACTTCAAGGTGAAGGTGCGGAGTTCGTTTGTCGTTGTTGGCATCGAAGGAATACAGCGAGGGAGCCCGGAGTAAGGAGCCACAGCAGTAGTAGGCATGGGAGGCGTGTACGGGAACCTTGGGAGCGACGGCCATGAGACGGAGAACGTGATACGTGTGCGATTGCACATGTCCTTTTTCGCTTGCAGTGTTAGGGCGAGACACGTACACGTACCCTGTCGAGACTGATCGCCACACATTCTTACATATCTCTGGATCACTCGCTCGATTTTTGCCACATTTCGAACGATACATGTATTGGGCAAGCAAACAAATCTGCTCTTTGGAGGAAGTTCCCCGAGCTCGTCGCGACGCGGGAGTTACGCGTCGGGAAAAGCAGCAGAGACAATACTTCACCCCCGGGGGCCGCTGCAATACCAAACAACAAAGTGTGGAAGCGTTAAATCAACCTGAACAACATAGAAAAACCTTTTCGTCACTCTCAACACGGGTGCGCAGCCAGACCGACCAAGAGATTCCGCATCATTTCACGGAACAAGTGATCCGACAGAGCCAAGCACGGCTTGAAAACAATGCGAAGTCAAGCCAAGAAAATCAGCGACAAAGTCAGGACGACCCGGACACTGACGTAGAACGGTAGAACACACCACCCAGACGAAATTCACGTTCCTCACGTCACGCCTCCCACCTTCGGTTTGGGCAGCAGGAGCAGGTGATACCGCGACTTGGGGTAGCCGTCGTAGACGACAACGCACTGATCATTCGAGAAAAAAACCTCGCGCTGTAGACGAAGTGGCACAGTGCATACAAAAGAATTTTTCCAATGGCAGCGTCGGCAAGGGGGTAAACAATGCCAGCGCGAAACTCGAGCTTGTACCCAAAGAGGTTAGAGGGTTGTTCGGGCGTGTATACGCCGCCGACGAACGAGAACTCATGGAAAAACGTTTTCGAAATCCTCATGCGTTCACAGCACGAAAGCATACGAGTTTCTCATATTGAAACCCCAGCCAACCAAGCACAATCTCCCTCAAAGAGAGTGAAATCACTGGTGACGGCGGCAAGGCGCACACAGTGACCAATGAGGTCATGGTGCGCGGGATTGATCCAATCAATATCGGTACACGTGGAGCAAGTGCTGAAACACCACCATGTGCTCTACTAGAAATACTGTTGATTTATTCATAATTGAAACACTTTTACCTACTCCGCACGGACTTACAAACCAAGAAGGTGCTCGGCCAGGCATGAAATGAACTCCGAAACAATTCGAAGAACACGCCCACCTTCCGCATGCTCCGCCCCACACCTTGCGCCGGTACGAATGGCAACCCCCCCCCAACATGCCATATCATGTCCGCGAAAACTTGATAGATTCGACGTAGTACATAGACCCGCTGTACCTGTAGCTCGTCGGGCATCGGCCTATCCTTCAGGTACTGAAACAGCACCGCCTTCCAGTGCCCGGCGCCTTTCACGGGAACTGGTGGTGTTTGTCGGTACTCGGGCAAGGCTAAGGCTCTTGCGAGGAAGGTCGCCGAAAACACGGAGGGAAAATGTGGGGAAGCGCGACAACGACGGTGAACGTCAACATCAAACACGAACACATCAATCTTCATCAACCCTGCCGGCTATTCATTGCTGTTGTGCAAACTTTCTGGCACGCATCATGAGCAGGCAAGCATCTAGCATGAGTACCAAGAGTTAAATGGCCAATCACAGGGCAACCGGATGCACACAGCCTGGTGGCAGTAGAGCAGAAATCCTTCAACAGGCGCTAGCTTCCCACGGCACCGAGTGCAAGGGCGCCTTCAACACAACAAACCAACTTCGAGCGACGGTCGCACGACAGTAGCATCACAGCATCACCAAACCCGCCGAGTGGCGGGCGAGTGACGAACGAAAGATGAACGCAAACAACACGTCAGATGTCTTCTTCTACTCACCGTTTCCGTTTCGTCACGCCCTCCTTCCCGACCGCAGTATCAGCACCAGCGGCACTACCACCACCACCACTGGCACCCGGAGCAGCAGCAGCAGAGGCCGCCGCAGCGTCATCGGCAGCAGCAGTGGGCGTAGCGACAACGGCAGCTGCGCCGGATGTTTCCGACGATACCAGTTTCCAGAAGCTATCGAGGGACTTATCGTAGCACTCACGGAGGAGGTAGCGCGCTCGGTCGGGCTCGTTGGCAAGGCACTCGGCGAACCGCGGGTCTAGGTTTGGTCCTAGAACCTGGACAATCACACGTTCATTGGCGAACGACACGCAAGCACGTGGACTTGGTGCAGGCGGTGGGTCTTCTATAGACGGAATGATGTGGAACTGACACGTTTGATCGCTGCAAACGAACGCTTGATATTTCTGCGAGAAGTCAGCGCCGCAACTGTATGACGGGGTTGAGCCATCGCGCTGCATCACTCCAACATCGTTTTAGCATTGCACGTTAACATGGTTGCCAACGAGCTTCGTTCTCTTGGAGGAGATCAAAGGTACGAAACTCTCCAGATAGACACGACGAGACGAGATGGATCCGGTCGACTGGCTCATGTCGCACAATGATTCTCTTGCCCTGCAGTGCTTGCAATTTCAGCGCCCGGCCCAAACGGGCTTCCCCACTCCTGGGGCATAACATTCCATTCTATCCTTGGGACGCGCCTATTCGACGCTTCGGGATCCACTTTTCATCGTCCACTTCACCAATCGCGAACGCACCTGGATCACGGTATCGACTCCTTCGCTGCGCAGAGGAGAGTCCTGGGAGAGCTGTAACATTTTCGGGGGCGGCGTAGGTTTCGCGAAATCGTTCGGTTACTTCTTGCCTAGAGACTCCTCACGCATACTTTGTAAACAATGAGGGTAATCTGGCCGACCTTCAATGCACGACACATGTCATCTCTCTGTGCTTCAACCTTCTCCGAGGCTACGACGGGGTTCACGAAACGCCAGCGCCCTCTTACTCATTGAGTCCTTTGTTGGTGAATCGCACTCTTTTACGTCCGCTGGAACATCTGCAAGAATCTTTCGCCGCGAGCGCTCCGGCGAAAAGTCCGCTCTGTTAGTGCTACAACCAGCCATCCCTTGCTACCCATATCCATAGCTTGGAAGACCCACACCTTAACCGCGAAAGGTTCCGCAACCAGAGCTCTCGTACGGCCGCCCTCTAAGCTACCCTGCCGCAAGGAATCTCCCGCTGCACGGTTGACGAGCATGTTTGTCCTCGCGCCACCAGCGACCTGTGTCGGAAAATTTTGAATTTTGCCCAACACCGTTGTCGATGCTATTGGCAGACGCTGGCGCACACACTCATTTCCACAGCGTCAAATTTTGTTGAGAAGAACTTGGTCGCCAGAGGACCGCTGTGAGGTGAGGCCTTTCGGTGACAACAGGGGAGGCGAGCCGGCAGGTGGCGCACCGAACAGCGGAGCTACATGGTTATACGGCCACAGGGCAACATAAACATTGGGCGAAGGTCATGTGACAGGGCAAGGGGTGGCCGAAACACGTTGGGCCTGTCTTGATTCGTTGCTGTCGCCATTCATCATGATCGGTCGCGAAAATATTCCAAATGAATAACTCACCAGGCGCCAGTTGCAAGGGTTGACGAGGTAGGCGCAGCGGGCTCCGGCCTTGCCCACATCCGGCAGCGCGCAAGCTTTCATCAGCAATCGCCTGCTGAGAGCCCGTTCATCCCCATAAGTGTTTTGCGTGCTTTCGTCCTATTTGTTGGCGGCAGTCCCCCATTTCTCGTGGTGAGCCGCGTACCACACGTTTCAGTGTAGACTGTGTGGACTTTTCAGCATATTTTTTCGTGCAACTACAATCATCCAGTGTCACACAGGAGGGGGAAAACACCGGGGCTTTTTTTTTTTTTTTCGTGTCCCACCTTTCTCCTGCGGTGCGTGCTGAATTTTGCTTTTTTTCGCGAGAAGGGTCCAGCCGTCCCTTTCCCTCGTCGACGGTTCTGACGTCGAAGTTCACGTTTAAGTTTGTTACTCAAGGGAGCTTTTCAGTCTTTTTCGCTTTCACCCCTAAGTTTGTAATTTTTCACCCCACGGTGATTCGACGTCACGGCTTCGCCACTATGTAGCGGTTAAGAGGTTGCCACTCGAAGTATAAGTATAAGTTTGGTTCTCAAGAGGGCTTTTCAGTCTTTTGCGCTTTCACCCCCAGGTTTGTAATTTTTCCCCCAAGGTGATTCGAGGTCACGGCTTCGCCACTATGTAGCGGTTAATAGTTTGCCACTCTTAGACCCACGGGACGATCGGCTTTTTCATGTACTCATGGAAACTGTAGGCATCCACGCTAGCACTAGAACACAGAATATTACCGCCCAACGTCGATTGGCAATCAAAGTCGGCAGCGGTTCAGGCTACAATAAAGACTGAGTCACTACACCCGAAGCAGGGCGCATTAGACCTGCTGCTTTCGCGAGTTCGCGCTTTCGCTGGTGGCTACTCAAGGTGCGCTCCGCCCCATCGACGATTTGGCTGCTCTGCGCTGCGGCTGCAGCTCACCTCCTGGTGTACCTGCTTTTGTACCTACACTCGGCCAACGTGATTGCACGACTCACGATTCGTGTCTCGCTTCCGCCAATCCTGGGGCGTGCTCCCGTAGGGCTGCAAGTGCGGTCGATTCTTCCTCGGCCGCAAGCACCACGCGTAGTCCAGGGAACCGCGCTCTAGTCCTGCACGGTGAGGAGAGAAAGTCGAGGGCCGCAGCGACAGCCACGGGAGCCACATCTCCTTCCTTTCGTTGCCGATGCAGCCAGGTGAGTGGCAGTGATCAAGCAATATGCCACGGGTGCAAGAAATCGACGCGCGGTCGAACGACGAGTGGTTGCAAAACGAGAGAGAAGACACAGTAATAGTGGCGCAGGTCATGCACCACTCACGCACCAAAGGCATGTGCACGAGGCGTTTGTACCCGATCAATTATTTGTGGGAACGCTGTTGAACACGTTCTCAGCAGCGGTAGGTTGGGTGCCTTCAGAACATGGAATGCAATCTACGTGTCTATCATGCATATGTACCCCAACTCAAAGGACTCGCTGACGTATACAACGTGTACACACTCGGCGCATTGTAGCACGTCTTTTCTCCGAGGTGCCATAGCGCGGTAATGACAGTCCCGTGACGGTACCCGAGCAATCTCATCTTGTCCGTAAACTGCGAATGACCGTTTTCGCCTACCACTCTCAGGTGACACGTTGAGCAAAAGCCTGTCTTCCATATGTTGCTCTAGAAATCTTGCGCTTGGTCGATCTCGAGCATCCTGCCATCCTGCATCCTGCCTCCGCACAACCAAGGACGCAAATGCGGCGCAACTTGCCAAGCTTACCTCAAATCCACCACCTTCTGTCGACAACAACGTAAGCGCAACGGACAGGCGAGGATCACCAGCACCCTGCGACGAGTGTGCCTCCATAGGTCAAATCAGCGACAGCCACGGATCTCACGGCGCTGACAGTATGAGGTGTGTGGAGAGCAGGTCTGAGAAGATGAGACCATCGCCACCGTCCCCCCTCCCCAAAAAAAGGAAAAGCGTTACGCGTAAAACTGCCTGTAACTGTTGCGCGGCAGTGATACCGTCACACCGGTCGCCCTGGTGGTCTAGTAGGTGACCTCGCAGCCTGCTTAGGACCAGGTCATGGGTTCGAGTCCCGGCAGAGTGACTTTTTTTCTCACTAAATAAATCTTGGTCTAGGATGAAAGCCACCCATTGCAATGCTCGTTGTTAGTAAGCAAAAATCGACTTCGTAAGTCGCGAGGGAAGGAATTGCTGTACCCTTCTCGCGATAAAAATACCTCAGGTAGGAAACGCAGGAGGGGGTCCAGCGCCCCCTCCTATGCGCGGTCCTGGTCGACCCCATGAGCGGTGCGACTTTGCAGGCCCTACCCATTTTGCCATGTGACCCCGGTTGGGTCGTCTAGCTAGTAGAAGTGGAGGATAGGGGCCAGAGGGGCAGACGACAGAGTCCAATGATTGGAGAAAAAAAAAAACATGTTGGCATGTTTCGACTGCTGCTTTCGACCAGGTGAGGCGTGTAGACTACTACTCTCGGGCAATGGGTCGCCGGGATTCCTGTTGGGCGAGCTGCAGACGGTAGTGCACATGAGCAAGAGGGTTCCACATGCAGCTCTGGCGACTGTCACCCCAGTTTGTGAGGAATGCACGGCAAAGACATCATGGTGCATTCAGGTGCCATAAGCGTTCGTGCATTCATGTCGAATAGCACACCCGCAAGGTCGGCCCTGAGACCGACAAGCATGTCTCTGCCGACGTGGCGCTGACAGCAAGCCATCTTGCGTATGCACGTATTCGCTCCCTTGCCAAGAGAAATGCAACGGAGACCGAGGACGAGAGCCACATTTTCTTCCTGAAAACATCATGCCTCCAGGAGACGCTCGAACCGGGGAAAAAGAAACATTGCCATGAAACCACCGGCTCCTCAGTATATCCATGACTCAGACCACTTGCTACAACATCGTGTTTGGCACCAATCAGCTGGCCCGGGCTGTGCCAAAAACACCCTGCCATGCACTCTGAGTGAGTGAGTGAGTGAGTGAGTTCATTACATTACGAGTGAGTTACGGCCTGTGTTGGTGGTGAATATGGATCGACCAACGGGCACCACGCGTAACTACGCGTTTATCGATGAGTGCGAGGTACTGGCGGGGGACGAAGCACGTCATCGCACGGTGAACAAGCGAGGGCATGGGCGATCACGACGGGGAGGCAGGACTAGGTTTGGCGCGAGTGCCGTGAGACAGGGACAGACAGAGACGAGAAACAAGGAGGGGAAATAGCCCAGGAGACAGATATGCGGTGCATGTGGCAGACTCACTCGTTTATTGAAAATGAGCATGACCCCCATCTGCCTTTCCGGCCGCCGGAACGGCTTCTACCATTTTTTCAAACGTTGGCAGCTTTCACGATGCACGTTTCACATCCCCTGCGTGCATCCCCAACTCTGTAGTCCGCCTCAACTACAGAACGCATGAAAGATTTTGCGATAACAGTGTAGCAATCAGTTTCATAGATTCGTTGCGACGGCTGGGTCAAATAGTTCCCTCTCCAGAGTTGAAAAAACATGAGTGCCGGTCGGTTGATGTGTCTTTGGATGACCGGATACGAAGAACAAGGAGACCCAAAACCCTCGGATTACAGGAACACAATGAGTCGTACATGTTTGGCTATAGACTATGTGTTGTATAATGCAAGACAACACCAACAACCGAAGATTGATCGCGAATGAAGGTGATGAGGTAAGCTGGTCAAAGTTACCGGGTTCGAGTTGTTCTCTGCCCTACATCTGAACGTCACCCTTCAAAACTCCGTAGCGCGGCCAATGCCAGCTTGCGTGCTGGACGGTGTTTCGTGCTGGCGAGAGAGGAAACGTGGGGTTCACAATCATTCTTCGCTCGGTGCGTTCTGACTTCGTCAAGGGGGGAGTGATGTTCCTAGTGGAGGCATAAGGCGGGGAAAAGTATGGAGACACACATCAACCGTAGCTCGAGCAAGCGGGAAGAGTCGTCTGGATGTGCTCCCCCCCCCCTTGCCCTGTTGTACCTCTCGAGGTGTTCCAATAGCTTGTTGTGCACCGACTACTGTACAACATTATCGGCTCGCAGTGTTCGGTAACACTGTCGCCGTTCGACATGTGGCCGACTACTGTACTGTAGGCTCTGTGAGCATGAAATCGAACCGGCTTCCATCATCAATGAGCAGGCAGCCCAACCCACAGAGGGCAAGGGGCATGGGTGCGTGTAATTGCTGCGCCACGAAGGAGTGAACCCCTAGCACTATCAACGATAATTGAGTGGGAAGTATGCCCCGGGATGACGATTTTATTTTTTTTTTGTTATGAATGGTCTATTTTAGTGAAATGTTTTGATTACTTCGAGGTTGACCCCAGTTTCGCATACCTCTCGCCTATTTCAGCGTCATTTAGATCTTGAACACTTTCATCGAGACTCAACTGTATGGGCTGCTGCCTTTCAAAACGGAACCTCGAGATGAATTGACAATCGATGACTTGGTCCAATTGCTTTGGAAACACAGCGGTTCAGCGTCAGGTTGGCGAATGTTCTGGCTCCCGCCACACCATGTGGAGCGATTATTTGATATTCTCCTCGTTGGTACTGGACTACGCGTGTTACGATGCGCCCTGCCAGTCGCATTGCGTTGTGAATTCCATACTTCATGCTTGGGAGCAGCGTGAACACTTAATGGGACAAAAACTCCACGGGCACGGACGGGTACGTGTTCGGAAGTCCACTGTCCACTGACGAAACACGTTTCCTTTTGTTCGTGTTGACGCGCGCCCGCCCCCCTGCTGTGGATCTCCCACACATCCGGCGGTTGTGATAATCCGCTCATGAGCAGTCTATTGGCCGCCCGTGAAAAACACCCATGGGCAAGCCCATGGGCTGCTCATGGTGGGCACTCCAAACAGTGCTCGTGGGCAAGCCTACAATGTCCGTCGTGGGCTGCCCATGGGCTGCCCATGGGCACCCCAACCATTAACATTTGCAGCCCATCGTGGGCAGCCCACCACAGTGAGCAAACTGGGCATACGCGTGGGCCGCCCATCGTGGGCAAAGTTTCAGGGAAAACTACGATCCTGTTATGGTCGGCCAATAATATTTTTTTCTCCTATTTACTATGGCGATAGTCCCGCCCAATTCTTCGTGGTGAGACGTGCACTACGCTTTTCAGTATATATCGACTACTACACTTTTCAGTACATTTTTTCATACAACTACAACCATCGAGGGTCACACAGGAAGGAGGTAGTGAACAACCGGGGCTTTTTACTTCTTTTTGTTTATTGTCGTGCCCCACTTATCCCCAGGCTGCGGTGTTTACCATCGGGGTTGGGTTTTCGTCGCTTGGCAACGACGTTGTAAAACAAGTCACCCCATCGGTGTTTGCCATCGGGATTGGGTTTTCGTCGCTTGGCAACGGCGTTGTAAAACAAGCCAATTCACTTCGTGAGCTCGGCAACCAGGCTGCCGTTTTTTTTTTTACCTCTTTTTTTTTCGGCGGTAACCATAGGGGTGGTCGAGTCGATAATGTTGTGCGGGGTGGAGAACCCTCACTCC
>CACKRE030002058.1:18899-32017 GCA_902602495.3 Ectocarpus sp. CCAP 1310/34 | reverse complement strand
TCTCTCTCTCTCTCCCTCTCTCTCTCCCTCTCTCTTCCTTCCTCTCTATCTCTCAATCACTACCTTCCCGTCACGCCCTCCACTTTCTCTCTTCAAACCTCTATCTCCCCGTTACGCCTCCTTCTCTCAATGTCTCAATGTCTCTCTCTCTCCGTCTCTATATCCATCTGTTAATCTCTATCTTCACGTGGTGTCCTCTTCTCTCTCTGTCTCTCTCTACATTAATCTCTAGCTTCCCGTTACGCCCTCCACTCTCTCTCTCTTAACCTCTAACTTCCCGTTACGCCTTCTTCTCCCTACCTCTGTCAGTCTCTATCTCTCTATTGATCTCTATGTTCACGTAATGTCCTCTTCTCTCTCTGTCTCTCTCTCTGCCTAACGCCCTCCCACTCTCTTGCTGGGTCGTTTGGCCTGGTACACGTGTGGGAATAAATAAAAAAGTGGAATGGCCGGGCAACATGTTCGTTATTATTGAACGCCAGAAACATCGAAAAATGGACACTGGTTCATATCATCTGTTGTGAACGTGGTCCCCCGTCTATCCCGTACGAAGTTATGGACATCAGAAGACGCCCTAAACACCACCCAAACAAAACGCCAACGCCAACCAAAATGCGTGTCAGCGATGTTCCCCCGTCCCCAATGATTGTGTCTCTCTATCTTCCCGCGTCCCCAAATACGAAAACGGAAATTCCTAAAAAAAAAGCACCCTTCACCCCCCCCATCGGTGTTTGCCATCGGGGTTGGGTTTTCGTCGCTTGGCAACGACGTCGTGAAACAAGCCAAATCACTTCGTGAACACGTTGTTGTGCGGGGTGGAGAACCTTCACTCCGCGCAAGGAGGTGATCGCACCACGTTGCGTTAAAATGGTCAAGCACCCTCGAGGTAGATACACAGTGCTTACAACTGTCTCTGGAAGTGAAACCACCAGAAAATAAACTAAGTCATACGCAGCTGTCATCCGTACGCAAGGAAGTAAGCACAAGATGCCGAAAACCCTTAGCAGGATGCAGCGCACCCTTCATGCGACTCACCGAATACCTCACTGCGCTTCGCGCTTGGTGATGTGAGAGCCTGGTCTGGTAAGAACCCGGTGTGCTCCGTCCCGACTATGTAGGGATGCGAGGTCAATTGTCTAACGGCTACGGCATGCACGACTATGAGTACACCCTCCCCCCTTCATCATATTCTTCTCAGACATTGTCGAACAACCCGTGTGTTGGTTTGAACGTTCAGCTCCGAAATATGCTACGATAACACGCCCACGTCTACAACAACTTCACAGCAGCCCCGCTATGCCCCCTCCGTTGTCGGCGCTGGAGGATGCCGTCGCTGACAACCTTCGGCGCTTCCTCTGATCGTCTAGGCGGCGCTGTTCTAGCGTAGCTCGGCGTCGGTCGCGCATCAACCCTGGGGCGCCCCACGTTGCCATTAGCCTGTCTCCGCACACCTGCTTCACAGACCGCACTCGCATCGTCTCCACCGCCCCCCCCGCCGCTGCTAGTGGTGCGGCACGCCCAAGTCGCGTTGGAGCGGGATCAGTGAACACCTCGTGGCGTCCGATCCCTTCCTTCAGGAGGATGAAGTTGTATAGAAGCACACAAGCCTCAATGACGTCGGGGACTTGGCCAAGCTCGTAGTACATGCGGTGGCGGCAGCATTGGAACTTCCATTTGAATCGGCCGTAGCAATGTTCTATCACAAAACGAGAGCTGCTGTGGTTGTGGTTGAAGAACCGTTGCTCTCGATTTGCGAGGTTGTCGATACGCGCCAACAGCCACTCGCAGTTCGCGAAAGCAGAGTATCCGAGGATAACCTTGTCTGGACCGATGACGACGCGATCGTCCGGGGGAAGTTTTTGGTCGTCGATGATCTGATTGTAAAAGTCCACTTGAATATCCCACTATCGCCACACGACCCTGGTGACCCGGTGCATACCCAGCGGAACAGACCTCGGTTGTCGCACACCGCTAGCAGGACCACGGAGAAGAACTGCTTGTAGTTGTAGAACTGGGATTGAAACTGGGCCTCCATTCCAGGCACAGAAATGTGAGTGCCGTCCATGGCCCCGATTGCGCCCCTCAGAACAAACAACATCAACAACATCCAGTTCGGGTGAGTCCAACACGAAGTGGTTAGGTTGTTGTATATGCTGTAGTCGGACATGAATATTTTGCACGTCGCACTCGCACCGGCATCGAACAGTTGACCGTCAGGATTAGCGAGCTACTGCATATTAACTAATGTTTAGCATCGCGAAGACCGGGTGGTATCGACGCGGATAAAAGGGGTCTGCTGTACAGCCCCGCATGGGCTGTGCGGAGAGGCTACGCAGGACTCCCTCAAAAGAACTATGGGGATATAAACACCACCAAGGTGACCGAATTGAATACGGCACGTTCGAGATATATCACGACCTTTACAATAAACCGTTGATACAAAAGAGAAGATACCAACCTGCACGACTCCCTTGCGGCAGGTATAAGGAGTCTTTTTCCGGGTTAGGGTTAGCAACCTGTCGTGGACAGCGAACGTATATGGGTCGCGAGTAAACACACTTCCTGCTTCACGGCCGACGGGGGAAAGGGGCGGGTTGAACCCTTCGCACCCCAAAGAATAAGATAAGAACCCTAGACTACATATGTGGAAATGTGGAGCGACAAAACAACACAACTACGAAGAGCAATTTATCAATGACCTTTCTCTGTATCTCCGGCTGATGATTCAGTCATATACTCAGGCAAGTAATGTAAACTGGCGCTACAATAGGTGGGACGAACACGCACGCTAGTAGGTTAGACATTGGTACAATGCAGCTCGTATTGATACATTGCATATCCAACCCTATCAACCGCGCTAACCGGTTGACCAATCCAAAGACGTCAGACGGGGTGTGTGTGGGGAGGGGGGGAGGGCGTGGCCTTGAGCAGCAGCGATTGTGCACCCCGGTTGTGTGTGTTTAGTCTATCCATTGTCCACGGAAAAGTGGGCTAGTCAAAAACGGCTACTAGTCGCATCTCAGTCCGTGCGTGAAAGGGCGCATCGTTCGGCTCTGTTGTTACGGTTGTGGCCCACGTGTGGGGCGCATGGTCTGCGCTTGACGACGAACAGTTAGCCCCACCCCGACAATAATGGTGAAATCGTACTCACTCGAAACCGGTGCGCCGCTTGAAATCTCTGGAGATGTCCTCTTGCTCCTCGACGGTTGGCCACTTGAGCGGGTAGTCCAGCTTCTCCAGCACGAGTGTCACGACGGACATGGTATGTGTCGTAAACCAACCCTAGAACATATCGAACAGAATCGCCGTCGCCCTCACTCCCGCCCCGTGGCCAAGACGATATAAAGCCATGGCCGTGCGCTCGCAGGGGTGGAAATACGGTCCGTGGCCCGACAGTGGGGTACGCGGGGCTGTGGTGCCATACAGGCGGACGACCAGATCGTAGAAGGTGGGTCTCCTGCAACGAACGCCCCGTCAACACCAAGGCGCGCAGGATAATCAGTTGTGTTGTGATCGTCACACATACAGTCGAGGTTCGTATGCAAAACATTGTACACTGCAGTACCTGCTAAGGGATCCTGAACGAGGGTCAGAGTCTGACTGTCGAGATCTGGTCATAAGCTAACTGGGGGCTCGAACAATTGTCACGTTCGCTTCTAAGCAACGTTACTGAAGGGAGCGTTTTCATGGAGCATGGCCGTGCGCGTTGGGGGTGTTCCGCGGTAAAGACGAATTGTCTCTCCCGCGATGAGGAAAAACTCGGATGGAAAACCGTTTTGAGGTTTATGTCTAAAACGACGTATAAAAGCATAAAAAAAAGAGAAACAAAAAAAAATGTGATCGGATCGCCTTGATTGTTTTTATTCACCGCGTTGCCGATTTCGGTGCCTCCATTTCTCCTCGGCAATCGATTCCGCTTGGCCGATCTAGGGGGGGTAGAACCACTCAGAAAGTTGATCAGACAAAAACTCGACGTGGGAACCGAGAATCCAAAATCCCAGGAATTTTGAAATTGCTCAGCTACTGTCAGCTTTTGAGCAGCTGAAAGTCCATTGCAAATCAAAACTGGGACATTCCAACAACACATTTGTGATCCCTACCATCAGAAAGGTGGACGGGCACTACACGGCCCTAGGTTTGCTAGAGAGAGCTGTATTGCCTCAGTAACCTGGCTTCGCCATCAAAGGAGGAGGGAGCAGGTGGCGACGAGCTGAACTAGGCTGGTTTACCATTCGGCGCGAGAATTTTTATTTTTGTCAGACCAAGAACCTTGAGTGCAATGAGGGAGCAAGCGAGGAACAGACTGGGAAGGACAGCAACGAGAGCGTGTACGGACGGAGCAGGTCGATTGGCGTTTTGCTCGGGCTGACTACAGCGGCGCCGGATGGAGCAGTGGCACCGGAGCATGCGGGCGACATCGACGCGTGGCGCATGGACAAACATTTCTATCTGTGTTGTCAATTTTTTTCGTTTTTTTCTGACTTTCGGTGTTGGTTTTGTGTGATGACATCGTCACCGGTTTTGTAGAGAGACCCGTCAGAGATGGCGTGGCTAACCCGGGTGCATTGGTTTTGTGCCTGATCGTGGAAGACCCCTTCAATGTGGAACGATTCTTAGCTAGTGTCGATATTTTTCACTGCACTGCCTACACAGACGATCGGGAGAGATTCGGGTGATTGTCAATTGCTGCATGATGGCTTTGGTTGGTTGTTCTTTCCCACTGTACGGCCGCAGACACATTCTGACAGTACTTCAGACAGCAGCTTTGTGCCCCGCCAGCTGCTTGTTCCATGCCTACCATGGTGTTTTTGTACAGACAGCACTTCAGACAGCATTATGCTGTAGTCGGCAATCTTCCGTTTTGGTATAGAGTGGGACAGGGAGGGGGTGATGCTACTGTAGTCGAACGGTGGGACGGACGTACAGTTCAGTTTCTGGGCACGCATACGGTGCTGCAGGGATTTTTAGGTAGGTGTGCCTCTTCGGGCTCTTGGATACCTTTTTCTCGATATATGTGTGCGTGTTCTTTAGATCCTCAGATGGCTCTAGCACTTTCGTGACCACGGGCTATGAGTCTTTTGCTAGATTTTGGCATTTAGCAACTGACATACGGTTTAATGTGAAGACAACAACAACAACAACCCCAATATTACCCTAATTCGAAGTCAGGAGAGATTGAATCAACAAGTAGAAAGTGTTGCGGGAAGGGGGATATTTCAGTGTAATTTCTAGTGATTCCAGGCTATCCCTGCTTTCGCGCATCTATGTCAGTGCGTAGCTGTATCGCGGCCGCATCGCTCCTGATCGAAACTCTGAAGACGGATTCTTGATGTACAACACAACATTCCCCTAACCTGAAAATTTTATACGATTCGGAGGCGTTTGCAACTTGCTCAGGGTAGGGTGGTCTCCCGGATGGAAAAGTTGGAACCGGGTACCCGTTGGGGTCCCCGAGGTTGTACCCGGGTACCCGTCCGGGTACCCGGGTATCATATGATACCCGGGAAAAAAATGATACCCGGGTACCCGGAACCATGGACCACCCCGAAACGATGCGTGATGCGTGTATGTCACGCATGTGTGAACGCATTCAATGGCGGTCTAGTGCGGTAGAAGAGAAATCGCTTTCCAGAGTACGGGGGAGACGCAGCAGCAGTTGCAGCACGCGCCTCCACAGAGCTGCCGGTTCTCTCATCTTAATGTTATTACCATTGCGGTTGTTTGCACGCGGTCTGCACGACGGTAGTTTGTTGGTGCCATGGCCTACAACAGCTAGGAACACTGCAGGGTACACAAGCGACGATGAAAGAGTGCGCGAGAGCTCGCCGACGTCCTCGATCGTTACACACACACACAAAAAAAAGAAACGCACCAACTACCACATTTGGACCACTACTCCCCGCTTGGGCACCCCTCACAGAGTAGCTATGACAGAGCGCAACTGGATCATGCATTGTCGCTGAAGTCACGTCGGCCGCGAATGAAAGACGTGACAAAGGAAACAAGTAGGGTTTAGTACTTGTCGAGGACACCCGCCGCAACAGCTCCACGTAAGGTGACGAGCTGGGCTACTCTGTTTCCGGCGAGGAGCGAACGCTGCTTGGTCAAAGTGAGCCCGGCCTTGGAAAACAGACGCTCTGATGCCGCCGACGACGCCGGCACGCACAGGATACGATGAGAAAGTTCACGCAGTAGCGGGAAGGTAGCTTTGTGCTGGTCCCACCACGTCAACGGGTTCCCGTCGGGGTTCATGGACGTAACACCACGGTACCGGAGGACTTCTGATTTCATCTGGGCGTCGTACTCCTCCTTCCGCCTGGATCGAGGAGTACAGGGCTCCGGTGGGTGGTCGTAGTTGCCCCATGCCATCCCTACCTGTTCGTCCAATAGCTCCTCCTGGCGCGATAACGACAAAAAACGGGGGAATTTCAGAATGATGCCGGCGGTTAGATCAGGTTCACATCAGCAACTTCACATACGCCAATTTGTTGCCAAAATGTTGGTGAAACGTGAAGCCCATGGATATCCGGGAGGTGAATCACAATATCAGCACAAACTCCAAAATAACGTACATCAATGTACTCTTCGCCGTCGTCGAGCTGCCAAACTTGGGCGAAGATGTTCTTCTTCGGTTTGGGGGCAGCCGCTTCAAGGTCATTGCCCCCAACCACGTCTTGAGTATCCTCGCCGCTGCTGGCACTATCATCGGCCGCGTCATCGGCCCCGAATTCCGTCTGGAGCTTCTCCGCGATGAGTTGCTCCCCTAGGCATTCAATGATGTTGGCAGCCTTCTGCTGGATGCTGAAAGGGATACGGGCAAAGTCTTTCGCCCTGGGGTCAAGGAAAGCGGCGGCTAGATGCAGCTTCGTGCATCCTGACGTTCCAGGCTCGTGGTCGAACGGGTCCAGCTTGAACCTTGTTTGAATTGAAACACAGAGGACACACATAATTTGTACGGTGGGGGGGGGCAAACGCACGATGATGACAACGAATATGTTTTTTGTACACGAGACGTGGCATGGATCGGCACAAAAGTACCACCACAACACAGCCGGCAACAAACAACAAAGTCCATCACGACATAGGGCAACAACATAACGGCAGCAAACAGATGTAACAATCCGAAAAAGTGGTAGCGAGCTGGTCAGCGGCAAAACATCCAACTCTACCCCGCACGATGTAGCACCTGCTGTCGAAGTCCGTCTTCATGTCGCGCGCCGGAGCCGCGATGCCGGGGTTGGCGTGGGCGGTAAGCTTGCCGATCTTGTGCTGCAGAAACGCGACCATGCCTAGCACGGACCCGACGGTGACGTACTTGTCGGCCTCCATCCCCGCTGTCACTGCAGCGAACGGCTCGAGGAGTTGGAGGAGTATCTCCAGCAGGTCCCAGTCGAGACCAGCGAGCAACTCCGGGCACGGCGACTCGTTCTTCATGGCCAGGGCTTGGAGAGCCTTCTTGTTCGTCAGGACGCTCCTGATGGTAGTCACCTCCGACCACCACCTGGTCTCCACGTGCTTCTGGAGGACGACGTACTCCACCTTCAGCCAATCTGCGGTTTCCTTGAGTAGTTGGGTGCTCTGCAACAAGTATCATAAGGGCGAGAAGGCACACGACGAGCGGTGTCACCAAAATGAAACCTACAAACTTAGGAGCTACGCGCGATCGCCGGGAGGCTCTTACGCTGCCCGCTAAATGATCAACAACATCTTTGCAACCCTGGAACAAGCGAGCGCTTACAAAGAAAGGTGAAGGGTTAGACCAGCAGGAGCTCAAACCCCGTGACAGGGTGCACGCGTGGACGGCCCAACGCGCCGCACATCATGCATACAGCTGACCTTCGGAGACTTGTTGAACTTGGAGACGATGGCGTTGCACCGCTGAAGCGTGTCCTTCACACCTGACTTGAAGACGTCCGGTCCAGAGCCCCCGCCTCCACCTCCAGCGGATGTGCCGCCGCCTGCACCCGCGGCACCTCCTGCGTTGGTACCAGGTGGTGCTCCTCCACCTCCCGCGGCAGGTCCCGCGTTGATTCCAGCGGGTGCGCCACCACCGCTGCTGCTGCCGCTGCCACTGCCACTGCCGCCGTCGCCGCTGCCGTTGCCGCTGCCGCTGCCGTTGCCGTTGCCGCTGCTGCCCTTCACCTTCTGGAGACCCAGGAAGCGCTGTATGGACAGCTGGATGGAGTGGCAGAAGCAAGACAGTCTGAGGATGTTGTTGTCGTCACTGGCGTCGAGCTGGTTCCCCGCTCTGATCATGTTCGACGCGTTGTCCATGGTGATACCGGTGCACTTCTTCGGGTCAAGACCCGCGTCGGTCAGGATGCTCTTGAGCTCCTTCGCTATGTTCTCGCCGCTGTGTGTGACGTTGAACGGCCGGCAAGCGAGGTCGATGGTGCGCAGTGTCTCCCCGTCCACAAAGTGGATGGTGAAGGAGATGAACATCTTCCTATGGAGACCCGTCCAAATGTCCGTGGAGCCACCGAAGAACTTGTCGCCCACCACCTTGACTATCTCCACCTTCGCGGCAGCCTGAAGACACGGTCGGTACGTCGGTGAGGGGGAGGTGGAATAGGACTGTTGTGTACTGCGTGTGTGATTGGCCAAAGCATTTCATGCTTTCACGACATCGGCGCCGCGCCGTCTCTCTCCTCCGCTTTCGACGCAAACCTAGTGATCGTAACGACTAACCCTATCCAAACACTATACACCCATAATGCAGAAAGGTGAAAGGGCCGCGAGGCCAGGTGCAGTTCGGAACGTGTTTCGTTTTCCACCCTGATGTACACTAGTGCATCTGTGGTATGTCACTCACCTCCATCTTGTTCATCTCCTCGTAGATCATGCACCGCGATGTCGTTTTGACGTTCGGGGATATGGACGCAATCATCCTCCGAAACCAGGGGTTCTCAAGGCTCCGGAGCGACTGCAAAGAGTAACATCATGAAGCGTTTCGAAGTCCAGGCGGTGGGGCGAGCATAAATATGCAGTGACGTTGAACCTCTCCAACATCAAACGCCTGAGTGGACCACTAGCTTTTCAAAGGAGAATGACTGTTCCGGAGGTTTCGTCTAATTTCTACAGCAGCAAGTATTCAACTCGTCCCTACATGATGTACATAAATATACGATCCAAAAATGACAACATGAGTTGGTGAGAACACTTTAAATATGAATATACTCCTACAGCAGTAGTACAAAATACATACAAACGGAGAAGGAGTATATGACATACTTTGAAAAAAAAAAAAAATGTGCGTATCCAACACGTACCGAGTAAGTCATGAGCATCCAGAAGATGGACTCGCGAAGGAAGTTAGGTGCAACGATAACCTTGCCGTCCAGACGCTGCTGGCCCTTGGTCCCGCCCGACCCCTCCTGACGAGACGCCATCACCCCGCCGTGAGATCCGTTCATGTGCTTGTGCATGGCGGAGGTGCTGCCGCCAGCAACCCCCACACGCCCTACAAAACGTCCCTTATGTTTTGCTCCACGAGGGCAGATCTTGCAAAACGCAAAGTTGTTGTCCGCTGGGTCAAGCTTGAAGTCCGCCCAGATGGAGGCACTCTTTGATGACTTGGCCTTGGCGCTGGAGCTCGCTCGGGCCTTTTTGGCGGGAGGTTCGGCCGCGGCTGGCTGAGCTGCAGTCCTGGCAGCGCCACGAGGTGGCACCACCTCCACGTCGCTGTCACTGCTACTTTCGCTGCTGCTGCTGCCATCATCATCATATTCGCTACTATCGCCAGGGTTGGCAGCTTCCTCCTCTTCTTCCTCTCCTTCCTCTTCTTCCTCTTCCTCCTCTTCCTCCTGTTCTGGCGCAGTAGGCGCAGCACGTCGTGCTGAACGAGCGGCACCTCGCGTGTTGTGGCGCTCGTTGCCGCTTGCACAGCCCGTGGTCCGGCGCGCTTGCGATTGGGGCGGCGCCACCGTTGAGGTTGCTACACCGCGGGAGACCGCGCGATTACTCATGGTACTAAAAGCTTGTAGGGGTATGCTGTTGCTGGTGGGTTGCTCACAGGCAGGGGTATGCTGTATGCTGTTGCTAGAACGCTAGAACGCTCAAATTCAAAATCTCACCGGGGCGCCGTATATCGAAATATGGGGGGTACCCCACTCATATAATACCCGGGTATCAAAAATGATATCCGGACTCAAACGGGTATTACAATACCCGGGTACCCGGCTCCGGGTACCCGGGTACATCCCATCCGGGAGACCACCCTAGCTCAGGGGGCCCGCAGACGCGATTTTCAACCAATTTTGGCAACTAATTCATCAATATGTCATCACCACGACATCCAAATGGGAAAATAAGTATATTTTTGTGATCCTCGTGACCTAACGGATGTTGGTGCAAATTTTCAGAGGTTGGGAACCATTTCTTGCTGCTCATTGAAAAACTCGTGCAAACTATTCGTCTTTACCGCGGAACACACTCCGGTCGCCCCGGTGGTTTAGCGAGTAGCCTCGCAGCTTGCTAAGGGCCAGGTCATGGGTTCGAGTCCCGGCAGAGAGAGTTTTTTTCTCACTAAATAAATCCTGGTCTAGGATGCAAGCGACGCGCTGCAAAACCTGTTTGTTAGTAAACCATAATGNAATTTTCAGAGGTTGGGAACCATTTCTTGCTGCTCATTGAAAAACTCGTGCAAACTATTCGTCTTTACCGCGGAACACACTCCGGTCGCCCCGGTGGTTTAGCGAGTAGCCTCGCAGCTTGCTAAGGGCCAGGTCATGGGTTCGAGTCCCGGCAGAGAGAGTTTTTTTCTCACTAAATAAATCCTGGTCTAGGATGCAAGCGACGCGCTGCAAAACCTGTTTGTTAGTAAACCATAATGGACTTCGTACGTCGCGAGGGAAGGGATTGCTGTACCCTTCTCGCGATAAAAATACCTCAGGCATGAACCGCAGGAGGGGGTCCAACCCCCTCCTCCTATGTGACCCCGGTTGGGTCGTCTAGCTAGTAGAAGTGGAGGATAGGGGCCAGAGGGGCAGACGACAGAGTCCAATCATGGGAGAAAAAAAAAAAAAAACGTTGTGCAATCAGAGGTGTTGCGAGGGTAGGAGCAGGTGATTGCTGAGGCTCCTCACTATGATAACACGGAGCTCCACGTGACCCGTACAGCTGTGGGTTCGGCATGATGCAGCCCCAGAGTTTTACGAAATCCAGCACCGCTGCAGAGTTAGGTGACGGAACAATACAGTAGAACAGTAACAGCAGTGCTGGGTCAACCAGCACGTACGTTCCGTGTACCGTACGTGACACAACAAGATATCACAACCCCTCGATCGATATTCAAAGCTCGGCTACGGGACGAAGAGAAGGCTGCCTAAAAAACAGAACGATACTTCTCGGACAGATCTCGACGGTTTGACTCCAACACCATTTTTTTCGGCCCCGCCATTCGTTCTGATGGGTTTCGATATTCGCAAATCGGCCCAGGGGTGCGGTATCTAATAATTAATGCCAACTTCTTCTGTACGGCCGTCTCAAACCTTGAGCTCTACAATCGTCTCTTTAGGTTTGGACTCAAGCGGCAGCGCGAAAACCGATGCGCATAAGATTGTCAGGACATAGCGTTTGACGGTGTTGTTTCACCGTGTGGGATGTGGTTAGAAAGACATCACGTCCCAATACATGAGTTGGACGTGGTCGAATTAAAGAGCCAGCAGAGAGAGACGTTGGCGACGAGCAAAAAAAAAAACTGATCTACTTGTTGTCAGAACAAGTGCGAAGTGTGCTTCAGGTGTGTGCGTGTGTACTTGTACTCTCTCGCAGCGGAACAGCGCCTTGAAGCGCCTGGAGGAGAGGTTGCGACCCCTTCTCTCCCACCACCTCTCGCGCCAGTACGTAGGCTGCCGTGTTGATGACGGGATGTCATCGAGAAGGTCTTGAACATCTCGTGGGTCGAATTAGCGAAAAAAAGGTCCTCCAAGTCCTCGACCGCCCTTCTCCTGCTCTTGACCTGAAGTACACATAACAGCGCAATGAGAAGCAGCCTCTGCTGTTGCTCCATCTTCGAGTGCGCCGTCCCGGGGGGTGGGGGTTTACGTGCGGCTTGGAGACTCTCCGTGCCGAACCAGCCCGGCAGCCCGCGAGTGCGCCATATGGGAGAACGGGGTTTCACATGGCAAATAAAAAAAATACTTCCTCCGATTCTAAATATAAGGGCGGTTTGGAGCGGTCTAACTCGGGTCTGCAGAACTCTTTTCCCGAACCGTTTTTTTTGTTGGTTCCACCGCACTGCTGCGCAGCGCGCAAAACCGGGTCTTTCTGAACACACACCAGCAAGGTGCAGCCCACAGCAGCAGACCGCGCCCGATCTCACCAACCCAACTTTGTAGCTCCGGTCAAACACCTTCCCAACTGCTGTTGAGCCATGTCCGCTGCTGGGAGTGCCTCTCAAGGGACGAAACGCAAGAATTTCAACGCTTTGGAGAGAGAAGAGGTGATTCGCCACCTTCTCGCCAACAGCGAAGACGGGGTACTGCGGCACGGTGCGTATCAGGAAGCCGCGGAGAAGTACGGGTGCAGCTGGAAGACGATAAAGGGAGTGTGGGCGAAGCATGAGCAGCGGGAGGCAGCTGGAGACCCCAGTGCTTACATCGGGAACAACCGCAAGGGCAACAGCGGCAGAAAGGGCATCGACCTGGAGGACCTGCGTACCCGCCTGCGGGACATTCCGCTGAATGAACGCACCACACAGCGCCGCTTGGCCGCCGCCCTCGGGATTCCCCAGCCAACGCTGTTCCGCAACCTCGAGAAACTTGGCTTGAAAGCACACTACAGCGCATCAGGGGGGCGAGGGGCGGGGAGGCGAGGGGCGGCTTCGGGGCGGGGAGGGGCGGCGGCCGTGTAGAATGAGGTGGCTGCCGTGTACGATAGAAAGTCGGGTGTAACCTAGAGGAGTGACAGGGATGGGCCAAGGGGCGGCCATTGCGGAAAATCACGGAGTATCAGCTGCTGTGTACGGAGTAAAAGGATACCGCTGCAATGAAGAGTTGTTTGGCTGAGGCGTAGAGGGTCGGCTACCGTGGCTGAAGGGTGTGCGCAGAACAGCAGTTGGTGCGGGACCTAGGTCAACTTGGTTTTCTATGTTTTCGTCAACCCGGGGATGAATATCA
>CACKRE030002058.1:0-14424 GCA_902602495.3 Ectocarpus sp. CCAP 1310/34 | reverse complement strand
CAGAACTGGCCGAAGTGTGTGCTCGACGACCTGAAGGCATTCGGGGCCGACCACGGATCTACGAAAACCGATCCATGTTGTCTCGGAATCCCGGTACCGAAAGACACGGCACCGGAGATAAAGTGGACGGAAGCCGCGAAGGTAGAGGGAGGAGTACCCTGGCATGCGGCGGTGCTGCAGGGTGCTGAGGGGTTCATGACCTCCTGGCACGAGAAGGAAGAAGAGGCCAGCCGACAACGGGCGCTCAAACGAAACCACAAGCCACCAACCAATGGAGCGGGAGGGGGGCAGGAGACGGACGAGACGGCAAGGGAAGAAAGCAAACGAGAAGAGACGGACCGAGTGGCGCGATAGTTGCCGGATTGTATTCCTTTTAGCCGATTCCCCCCCCCCAACGCTGCACCATTGCACCAACCCCCCACTAGTGATGACGTACCATTACAATGTATCGCTGGTTGATGGCTATGTTTGCGTGTTTGCTTGTCGGTAGTGGTCTCTCCACCGTGTGCCTTTTTCTGTCTTGTTATTTTCGGCCTGGTCCCTTTGTGTCCTCGCTCTTTGTATTTCATTTTCTCTTTCCTTATTATATACTGTTTCCTTTTGTTTTCTTCTCTTTTTCTCTTTTTCTCTTTTTCTCTTTTTCTCTCTTTTTCTGTGCCAGATGGCCGTGTTTCTGCTTGCGTTGTGAAGTACCAAGATTGAACCAAGGGGGTGTACCTCATTCTCTCCGGCCCGTGATAGTGACCCCTAGTCTCAGTTGTTACCTCGCATAGCGCGCAGAGGGAGTGGAGGACTCCAGAATATCTGTCGTTGATTTCTATTGACTTGCGGACCGGGGCCATTTTATTTGAGTGTACCTTTTTAGGGTAAGTTTGCCTGCGACCACGGGAATCGACCGCGTCGAGTGTTGTATCAGTACGGACATACGAAGGTACTGGGTAGAGAGAGATCGGAACGGTTTTTAATGTGAAGACAACAACAACAACAACATCAATCCTATCATATGCACTGCTGTTTGTCGAGATGAGGTCGGAGTACACCTTGGAGACCACTAGTTACGTCGGTTGTGCTTCGTACACAACAAGAAGGAGGGCTCACGCTTGGTGAGGGCCCTATAACGCACGAAAATATTTTCGAAAACAAACAAAAAAAACTTTTCATCACTTCCACCATGTTAGACCGTGTTAAAATCGGTTCAAGAGAGGTTTTCTCGTAAACCGAACGTTCGGTTTAAGAGAAAACCTCGGTTAAACCGTATTAAGAGAAGGTCGTGTTTAAGAGAGGTTAATACGGTTTAAACAAGGTTTTCTCTTAAACCGAACGTTCGGTTTAAGAGAAAACCTCGTTCAAACCGTATTAATTATGATAAGGTCGTGTTTACGAGAGGTCTTCTGGGTGATGCACACCCCACTCTTAAACCGTAGCCCCCACCGTAAGGAGTTTTTTTTCTTTGACGTAGGTGAACAACCACAGTTTGTTCTACTTTAGCAGGTCTGCGCATCCATACCCTTTTCGGCCTGAGTACGAATATGACAGAACAGAAAGAACAACGTACTCACTGGCAGCGCCTCTTTGAACAGATACCACTGATACTAAGAAAGACACCTACCGGCAGCTCTCTTACGCCCAGACGCTGAAGAGGGTCGAATGCCGGAGCGTTTAAGCCACGATCCGACAACGACGCCTACTGTTCGCGGGAGCATTGGCAAGGCAGCCGGACGGGCGACTCCCGAAGCGACTGATGTTCGGCGAACTGGCAGGGGGGGAGAAGCGACGTAGGGGGGGGGACAGGAGCAGAACTGGCCGAAGTGTGTGCTCGACGACCTGAAGGCATTCGGGGCCGACCACGGATCTACGAAAACCGATCCATGTTGTCTCGGAATCCCGGTACCGAAAGACACGGCACCGGAGATAAAGTGGACGGAAGCCGCGAAGGTAGAGGGAGGAGTACCCTGGCATGCGGCGGTGCTGCAGGGTGCTGAGGGGTTCATGACCTCCTGGCACGAGAAGGAAGAAGAGGCCAGCCGACAACGGGCGCTCAAACGAAACCACAAGCCACCAACCAATGGAGCGGGAGGAGGGCAGGAGACGGACGAGACGGCAAGGGAAGAAAGCAAACGAGAAGAGACGGACCGAGTGGCGCGATACGTGCCGGATTGAATTTCTTTTAGCCGATTCCCCCCCCCCAACGCTGCACCATTGCACCAACCCCCCACTAGTGATGACGTACCATTACAATGTATCGCTGGTTGATGGCTATGTTTGCGTGTTTGCTTGTCGGTAGTGGTCTCTCCACCGTGTGCCTTTTTCTGCCTCTTATTTCTTGTTATTTTCGGCCTGGTCCCTTTGTGTCCTCGCTCTTTGTATTTCATTTTCTCTTTCCTTATTATATACTGTTTCCTTTTGTTTTCTTCTCTTTTTCTCTTTTTCTCTTTTTCTCTTTTTCTCTCTTTTTCTGTGCCAGATGGCCGTGTTTCTGCTTGCGTTGTGAAGTACCTAGGTTGAACCAAGGGGGTGTACCTCATTCTCTCCGGCCCGTGATAGTGACCCCTAGTCTCAGTTGTTACCTCGCATAGCGCGCAGAGGGAGTGGAGGACTCCAGAATATCTGTCGTTGATTTCTATTGACTTGCGGACCGGGGCCATTTTATTTGAGTGTACCTTTTTAGGGTAAGTTTGCCTGCGACCACGGGAATCGACCGCGTCGAGTGTTGTATCAGTACGGACATACGAAGGTACTGGGTAGAGAGAGATCGGAACGGTTTTTAATGTGAAGACAACAACAACAACAACAACAACAACAACAACAACGCGCTCACTGGCAGCGCGTACACCGCACTGTCAGTGTAGAGATGATTCGTTGGGCTACACACAAGGAGAGATAAAACGGAAAAAGCTACCTGTGCAACGATCGAACCCGGTAAAAACAAACCGCTGTGCGCTGTGTAGAAACAACACGTTAGTTACTGCTGCTGTGGTGCGCTCATTCCTTCCATGATCGTTCCGTCGGCAGCGCGCGTGTTTGTTTGATGGATAGACTAGACTAGACATCGACCGCGAACCGGCTGATGATGAAAAAATACGTCAGTCTTGTAGAGGCATAAAAAATGCACCGCCGCTAATGTGTGTTCCACCTGTCCCTGAGCTCTCCGCCGCCCCGAACTCTCCGCCGCCATCCGCACAACTACTTCGTAGGAAGCAACATACTGGGTTCAGGTGAGTGGACGTGCCTGCCAACCAGGATCGGTTGCGTTGAGCGGCACTCACTTCTGCACCGCCTCCCAAAAACGTTGTTTGGTTGCTTGCTCAATCGTGCTGTGCCTGCCGACCAATTGCAATGCGTTTATTTTGTTTCGAGCTGGAAGAGAGGGTGGTATCCTATGGTTGGAGCGGAAAGAACCGAAGCATATGGTCCGTTCGGGCAAATATTCACAATCTTGTTTTTCGCGATATCTTTCGAAAAAAAACGATTTGGAAAGTGAAACAACTTTGGGCGTGACCGCGGCGTTGAGCTTCGTCGATATCCGATGAGTTTTTGGTGATTGGGTGAAATGTGACATTTTGACTCACGGAGCCCCCACCCCCCCACCCCCTCATGACCCCACGGAGCCCCCAAAGTACACCACGACCCCCCCTCAACCCCTCCCTTCTACACGTATATGCCTTCAGAACATCAGTTAAACCGTTGTCAATCCATATTTACATTATTTACACGTTACATATGTACATACATACAATACCGCCGTTTACTTTCTACTCAACCAATGCCTGGTGCAGGTGCTGCAAACAAAGCATGCAGCAATCACATCCGTTCTCTNCTTACAATTATTTACACGTTACATATGTACATACATACAATACCGCCGTTTACTTTCTACTCAACCCCTGGCTGGTGAAGGTGCTGCAAACAAAGCATGCAGCAATCACATCCGTTCTCTCTAAGCAAGTCCGATACCAAGAGAGACAGCTATAGCGTTGAGTTGGTGACCATGACGAACGCCTCTACCGCGCCTAAACGCGAGAAACCAACACTACAACACACCGCGACATATAGATACGTACCCTCCCCACTCACGCCTGAGCGTGCCCGCCCAACCATTTCCTCAAAAAATTCATCGTGTTGCGCAAAATCCACAGCCGTAGCTGCTCCTTCCGGGAGGCTCTCTTGCTCGTCCACGTGTTGATGGCTTCCCTGGTCGCTGCCATCGACTGCTTGCGCACTTCCTGCACAGCCGCAAGCGCCTTCGCCTCGGCTGCCTTCTTCTGCTCCGGCGTCTTCCCCGCCCCCCTCGCCTGAATCACGGCATCTCCCCTGGCGGTGGCTTCTCGGTGCTTCCCCCACTCCTTGAGATCGCGGTACTCGAGGTAGTCCTCCAGGCCCTCGTCGTAGGCTTCGATGTACAGCCACGTCACCCTGCTCCATGCGCGGATAAACCGTGCGGGTACGCCGCTCAACGCGCCGGGCAAGACCTGGAGCATGTGGCGAAGGGAATACTCGCAGTGGAGGCGGAGGAGGTGCTTGATGTACCCCCAGTATCGCTCGATTGCGTTGAGCTCTGGGTGGTACTTCGGCAAGAAGATGCACAGGTGCCCGTGTGCCTTGAAGAGCTTCTCAACCATGTTGAGCTCCTCCCTGAACGCCTTGAGCTCAGACAGAACGCGCACGACGCAGCAGCGACGCCTCTTGCCTGCTTCACCAGCTGCCCCGCTCCCACCCGAGTCCCCGTCCTTTTCGCCATCCTCCTTTCCCTGCCCCGTGTTGTCCACCACCTGCTGCCGCTCCTCTCCACCGCGGTTGAAGGCGGTAATGGNGCTTGTCGCCGACCCTGAAGGTGGTGTGCACGGGGTTCCCCTCGTCGTCCTCGAAATTGCGAAGAGCGCCCTGCGCTCCCCCTGGCCTCAGGGCAACGTGCTCACCCACCAATGCGCCGGCGCCGAACGCCGAGTGCCCGGTAGAGTTGTCGAAGACCATGACCAGCTGCCGGTGTGGCTCGCTTGTCAGCTCGTGGATGGCGATGAGCCCCGGAATTGGCTCCAACATCCGTGCGCAATTCCAGTACCCGTCTTGGTGTTGCCCTACTGTCATGATGACCACCGCCGTCGAAGGGTCGTTCTCCGTTTTCTTCACCTGGCAGGCGCCGGGAATCCCTTTCAGCAGCTCGACGGCATCCTGCACGAGCTTCACGGCATGGCCGTCCTTCCCCTCGCCCTCTTTCCTGCCGAAGTAGATCCCGGAACGCTCGTAGCGTCCGGGAAACACCCGATGCGTCGGCGCCTCCCCGTCCTTGGGAGCCGGCCGCGCGACCTCAACCGGGTTCTCCTTATCTTCGACCACGTTCATGTCTTCCTGCATCATGCCCCAGGCCTCCTTCCCCATCGCTGCGACCCCTCTATCCAGCCCAATGATGTCAGAGATGTGCGCGGCGCGTCCTTCCCCCTTCTTCTTGATGGCGGCGCCCTTCAACACCGACACCCACTGGTTGCTGCCGTCGTCGTTCTCCTTCGCCGTGGTCTCGTCGTGAAAGTAGAGGGCGAGGACCTCGTGGTCGGGCACCAAGCAGAAATCCCCTCGCCCGTCCCGCCCCAGCAGGTCACGCGGGTTGAAAGGGACCCGCGAAGAGCTGTCAAACGGCTTGCGTTTGCAGTCGCGGCACTCGCACCGCAGTGAGACGTTGAGAGCGTTCGGTTTTATTCGCACGCAGACCCCGCAGGGACGCTCGCCGTCGTGGACGTGCACGTGTTTGTACTCCGTCTCTCCATCCACGATCCGCCGGGCTGGCCAGAAAAGCGCTTCCTCCTTCTTCTTCTTCGCCACGTACAAGTCGCGCACTTGAAGATCGGGCACCAAGCTGTAGTCCCCCTTGCCATCGCGCATCACCAAGTCGCTCTTGTCCACCGGTACACGCGTGCAGCCACGTTCCCCCCCCTCGGCCCGAAGTTCGCCGTGAACTAGCACGTGCTTGACGTCCTCCTTGCCGTCCGCCGTGCTTCGAACTGCTGGCCAGAACAGCGGGTCCGAACCGGTTGCGCATCCCTCAACGACGTCGTCGTCGTCGCCTCCCCCAGTAGATGCGCCCCCCCCTTCGGGCGCGTCGCGTACTCTCGCCATCGTCACAGTTTCTACCTGGACGGGGCTGTCAACACACACGGGGAAAAAAGAACAAAAAAAATGTTGGTACGTGTGTCGCGGTTGTCGAACGAGACGATCGAGACAAAGCTACCATGTACTTCAAGAACACCGCTATTTGCTTGGTGGTCCCGGCGGGGGGAACACTGCTGCTGTTTCCTTTTTCATCGCTCTGCCGGGGGAACAAAAAAAATGGACGAGAGGGGGAAGTTTTTTTTTTTCAACGATCCTCCCGGGGTCCAAGCTTTTGATTACTGGCCGGTCGATTTTTGGGGGTCGGGGGATCACAAGGGAGACTACGTTTATCCTGTACAGCAGTGCGGTGAAAGAAGCACGCCACGATTATAGTTTTCCGGTGATTTTCATCACCAGCAACCACGTACAGGAACGTGCCAACCCACCAAAAGAAAAAAAAAAGTACCAGGTAGCGGCGCGGTATCAAGCTCAACTCTGGCAGTCTGGTTTGGTCGTGCAAGGCACTGAACGACGCTAGAGGACAAAAAACAACAAACAGCTTGTCTCCGCCTGCCCTTGAACGACTATTTGCCGCAAGTAGGAGCCTGCCCCGGGCCAGTCTCTCCGCGCCACTCACATGGACATCATCTTTCGCAGGATGAGCATCTTCGCCACGTACTCCCGCCGGGCCTCGACGACATCCGGGCGGTTGTGGCCATCGACGTAGACGCACTTCCCGCTCTTCTTCCACCTGAAGCCGAGTCTGCAGATCCAGCTGTGCGCCGTTGTCCGAGAGATGCCTCCTCCGCCGGAAAACACTTCTTTCAGAAGAACAGTGTTCACCCACCTATTTTGCAGTGGAGAGGAAAGCGGTAACAGAAGAGAGTTGGAGAAATTAGTCCACATGTATCCACAACACACGGGCGCACACAAGACGAACACAAAACCAACGCCGTTCAACCCAACAGGAACACTAACCGCGCGCTCTCTCATTTTCACGTCCGTCCCCTTACCTCTGAAAGTCCGAGACACGAAACCGCGGATCCGTTTTCTTCCGGCGGTAAAGCCGCCGGTCGATTTCCTCCCGGCAACGCTCGGCGATGTCCTCATGGTCGATGAAGGAGTCCGCCTGGCTTATCTCGTAAAGTCGTTTTCTGATGAGAAATTTTCCGTCTTGGCAGAACTCCTTTACCCACTTGCGCACCGTCTGCGCTGTGGTTTTCACCACATCTCCGACGTAGCGGCTGTGCCGCATCTTGTTGACACCTTCCTCAATCCTGAAGGCAACGACGTCAACATGGGAACGATGGGTGCTTCACACAAGAATATTCTTCAAGCCTTCGGCGTTACGACTCTGAAGAGAGCATGGCAGAAATACACAACGTACCCCGTGCGCCCGGTCACACATAGGAAGAGGGTCCAAAAATGCAACAAACAGATAATCACCAAACGTACCAGCTACACATGCTACTCGGCAACCACTTCGCCAGGGAACATGGTATGTATGTACAGAGCACGCCACGAACCAGAGGGCAAGGACGATCTCAAAGAGCAGAAATGCAGCAGTGCGAGCAGCAAGCACACGGCGCTTCTTGGGCGTTTCCACTTACTCGAGGACAGCGTACGCCCGAATCGCCAAGGCGGTACGCATGATGGACGGGAGACGAGATTCCGTCAGCATTTCCGTCGGGTCCTCCACAATACCGCTGTAGCTGTTGGACTGCTCCGCCTGTACGGAGGTGTGCACAGAAATTGAAATTCAAGCAATCAAAACCGGGAAGGCGTCAGATTGAGGGACATGGCTGCATTCAACAGTTGACAGACAAGCAGGAATGGTTTGGCAGTGGCACTAGCTCCACAACAAATCCAGGATATAGGAAACAGCAGCCACGAGGGAAGCAGTATGCTAGCAGCAAACTAATCAACGGCAACAACACTACCACGNGGGACATGGTTGCATTCAACAGTTGCAAATTATTATTGACAGACAAGCAGGAATGGTTTCGGCAGTGGCACTAGCTCCACAACAAATCCAGGATACAGGAAACAGCAGCCACGAGGGAAGCAGTATGCTAGCAGCAAACTAATCAACGGCAACAACACTACCACGCAACACTCTGAAATACATTGCATACTTATTCACCTTGTCTATTGCGTCCACCACTTTCTGGTAGATGTCCAAGAGCTCTTTCTCTCGCGGCGTGTTCTCCCGCCTTCTCTGCGCTTTGAGTGCTCGCTCTCGCGTTCGCTCTCGCGTTCGCTCTCGCGCTCGCTCTCGCGCTTCTCGCTCTCGCGCTCGTTTTTCCGGTGTCTTCTTCCGCTCCTCGCGCCTTCTGTGCTTCAATCGTTTTTTGTTCAACCCCGCAAACCTCCCCTTGGCTCCATCCCCCGAAACCACTCGTGTTCCTCGCCCAGGCCCACTGCATCGGCCGCGTGCCCCGTCTCGTGCGCGGGCGGGGTCGGCGTACAGCCCGTCGAAAAGGTTCGTCCTCGAACTTTTTCGGACGGTCTCACCACTTGTACCGCTAGAGGCTGCGTGCCCGGCTCCTCCCACAGCTGCTGTTTCGCCCGTGTCTCCCACAGCTTCTGTTTCGCCGGTTTCCTGAGGCTGAACATCATCATCAGCCTTGTCGCCGCTCTCTCCGTCAAGTTCGCCGGGGCCGCGAGAGCGGTCGCGGCTTGCGTCTAATGCGTCGAGAAAACTGTCCTCGCCGCTGGAATAAAGAAGCTCTGCAGCTCTAGCCTGGTCATCCTCATCAAACCAATCTTCCAGCGGAACACCAACAACCGAACATACCAGCATGTCGGTCTCGCTCTCGCTGCTGTCGCCACGGCTGGTGCGGTCATGTTCTTCTTGCGGGCTGCAGATCTTCTCGGCATCATGATCACTGCTGTCCGCACCAATATCTCCCACCTCAACATCCATCTCCACCGCACCTCAATCTCGCACTTCAGTCTCCATAATTTGAGGCGAACCATGCTGCCCTCCCTGCTGCTGAGCTGGGGGCTTCAGCCATGCTGCCAAGCTCTCCGCCATCCCGGCGTCCTCCTTGCTCCACCGCGCTCGCCTGTGGCGATGCTGCGTCGACCGGTCGAGAGGTTGCACCGCGTTTTTTCGCGCAGACGGCGCGACTTCGGGCGCCACGGCCATTGCTGTGCGAGCTGCTGCAGACACCGCAGCGCTCGCTGCAGAGCGAACCGCAGAACCGAACGGCAGTTTCGCCTGCCCGCGACCTGGCTCGCCACCCGCATCCTCATCGCGCCAATCGTCGTCGTGGTCGTTGGTGTGCATGGGAAAAATATTGGCGCCTTCATGGTCTAAAGAGGGAGGAGAGTCGTTGCCTACAGCATGGTCCGCAGGGGGCGAAGGGGCCTTCCGAATCGTGCCGTCGGCGTTCCTTCCTTGAAACGTCGATTTACGCGGTATTTTCAGATTTCGGAATAATAAGTAATCCCAGCACTTCAGACAGCAGCTTTGTGCCCCGCCAGCTGCTTGTTCCATGCCTACCATGGTGTTTTTGTACAGACAGCACTTCAGACAGCATTATGCTGTAGTCGGCAATCTTCCGTTTTGGTATAGAGTGGGACAGGGAGGGGGTGATGCTACTGTAGTCGAACGGTGGGACGGACGTGCAGTTCAGTTTTTGGGCACGCATACGGTGCTGCAGGGATTTTTAGGTGTACCTCTTCGGGCTCTTGGATACCTTTTTCTCGTTATATGTGTGCGTGTTCTTTAGATCCTCAGATGGCTCTAGCACTTTCGTGACCACGGGCTGAGAGTCTTCTGCTAGATTTTGGCATTTGGCAACTGACATACGGTTTAATGTGAAGACAACAACAACAACAACTCCGAGAACAGTGCACCTTTGTGCAGGGGAAAATATTGTGAATTTTTCCGGAAACGGACCATACCTGCGGAGGAAAGGGCCCGTCAGATGTATATATTCTAAGTCATGGACCATAGTGTAGGTTTCAAGATCGGGTACTTTTACAAATCTGGAGAAAAGTACCCGCAGTAGTATCCCGGACTACGTGGGACACGGATGAAAGTAGCCTTGACCTATCATCAACTGGGCGCGTTCGACGCTTCCAAATACTACGTACCCAACGGAGTGCCTTTTCGGCCACTCACGGCAGCAAAATTCGATCACACAAAACACCCACCCACCTCTTGCGCGGCAGGTTGAACACTGACTGGTCGATCGTGTTAGAAGAATCGTTTTCTCCTGCACAGGAAAGTGTACATACGCATAGCTGGCTCGTATCTGAGGACAACCCGAACAACGTAGTCCTTCCTAGTCGTGGGGGCGGGAATTGCCGGATCCGGGACGATTGGTTGGCCGGAGTGCAGTATCGAAAAGCAGAGTGCAAGGGGTTTGGGGCTACAAATTGAATGTGCCACGCCATGTTTTCTTCCGGCGGACCCTTGCGACCCCCCCGTCTTGGAAAAATTCTAAAATGGCTACCAAACTGCCTTGTTGAGCCTGTTACCCACACGGGAGATATCGGTGTATGCTTTCTGGGAAACCGTCGACATACAGGTAGCCTTTCGCTCACGCTATGGTTTCATTGCTAATCTATCTTGGACGTATTTCCATAGGTTGAGATGGATTTGTTGTGTGATATTACGAAAAAAAAAAGTCTGTTCTGCCCGTTTGACATGCGCACGACCAACACGGTCGTTTTTCATCCAACGTCGGATCCATCCTTGTTTTCTGATGGGTAACGTGTACAACATCTTCTACCTGCCGTATCTGCACGCACTGTGTATGCATCCTCTTGCGTGGTGTACCACGTATGTGTGCACGTGGCTTCCGACTTCATATTTCCGATGGGGACCCCTCCGCCGCGAGCTTCGTTTGCATTTCGTCCGTGGGGCTGTTCGATTCGCAGTTTCGCCGCCTGTTTTGACCAGTTGGAAGATTCTGGGAAACATTTGTATCTGTGTCCCAGGTGTCGCAGAATTTGGACAATGGGTTTGCTATCGTCCTTCTTGCTGCTGGGTTGTTGCCGGATAACTCTTCGTCATTGCATGTTCCCCAACCGATAGGTATGGTGTGGGCAAGAGAAGCCTCTCCCTCGTTCATCCTTTGGTTCCTGCACGAAAAAGTCTATCCGTGTGATGAATGTGACAAGACAATTTCTTATCGCCTGCGAGCGGGTCACGATGAATATGGATCTATCCCAAACTTCACATGCCCGTAACACCAGTCCGACGACAAACCAGGAAACGTTGACGAACGCGCACTGAGGTGGTCCTGAAAGCGTCTCGGGAGGGAGGAGATAATTTGAACTGGAGTGAGGGCAACACCAGGCGCTTGGCACTGAGAGTGAGTGCTGCCGTGACACCTTATCCATGAGAACCTCCTCCTACAAACACACCTGCGCAGCAGGCGGGGTGTTTTTGCTGCCTTACCCCCACTGATGCTTCTTGCCCGCCCATAATGAATCATTGTAGGCAGTCGTAGTTGAGATTGGGAGAGGATGCGGAACAGCCTTCAACAGCGACCGTTGGAGTTACTCACAGGTGGCCAGTGGGCACGGTTGTACGGGGGCGTTGTGTAACCTCCGGCCAACCAGGGGTTATTACATGGGATAACGTGGGGAGGTTACGGCCGAGCGAGCATAACGTACCAGGTTATGAAAGCGGTCATGCGCGGATTGGTGTGAATGAAGGAGGAGAAAAGAAAAGAATATGTGAGCTTTAGGATTGGTGTGCAGGAGGACAAGAGAATAAACTATGTACGAACAAACTCCTTCGTGTGTGGTCGAAGATGGACTGCGTCTTTGTACAAGCCCAACATGCTATCATGCACAACATACTGCTGCTGCCGTTCACCTGTCGCCGCCCTTCCACGTCTACCTGTCCATGAGACATGCTGCCACTTGATGCGACAACATCTGGGAACGACACGGACACAGGGAGTACTCCCCCTACCCATACACACACCGTCAATACTGCTTAGAATATAAGCGAGAACAACCTCTCATTCCTCTCTTTCCACATACATACTTTTCTTCTCGTTTCTCTTTCTCTCTTTCTGTGCCAGATGGTCTTGTCTCTGCTTGCGTTGTGAAGTACCAAGATTGAACCAACGGGGTGTACCTCATTCTCTTCGGCCCTCCTAGTCTCAGTTGTTACCTGGCATAGCGCGCAGAGGGAGTAGAGGACTCCAGATTATCTGTGGTTGATTTCTATTGATTTGCGGACCCCTGGGGGCAATTTTATTTGAATATACCTTTTTAGGGTAAGTTAGCCTGCGACCACGGGAATCGACCGCGTCGAGTGTTGTATCAGTACGGACATACGAAGGTACTGAGTAGAGAGATATCGGAACGGTTTTTAATGTGAAGCCAACAACAACAACACACGAATGATGTACATGCATGAAATGATACACTCTGTCTTTCCTAATGGTCCGCGCTGCATACAAATTAATGGGAAAGGTAGCTATACCTTCTGCCGACACACGCGGGCGAGAGAGGCGACCATACCCACTGCATTTAACACACACCCACATGTCAGTGATGAAACCCCAACCACACGCCTCTATCGGCGGCCACGTCAGGAGGCAATGATGAGATAACGTTCTCCCGTGCCCTTCTCATATTTAACGACATGCCTTACACAACAACAAGGTGAATGAATATGTTCTCCCGCGCCGCACATGCCCCCATACGTCACACACAAAAAATAAGTTGATGACGAAAATATACACACCCCGAGACGCGGTTGCTCCGCAAACACATAAGGGTGCCATAATAGAACACACCCGACAAACCGAGTTCCCCTAAATCTTCCGTCTACAACTTCCCAACATAACATACACATAGATACACAAGATGGCTACCAAACTGCCTTGTTGAGCCTGTTACCCACAGGGGAGATATCGTTGTATGCTGTCTGGGAAACCGTAGACATACAGACAGGTAGCCTTTCGCTCTCGCTATGGATTAATTGCTAGTCTATCTTGGACTTATTTCTATAGAGATGGATTTGTTCTGTAATATTAAGAAAAAAAAAAACTATGTGTTGTCGGAAGGCAAAAAAAAAAAATGGAAAAAAAGTATCATGAAATAAACTGTGTGAGCCTTCCTCCCCATTGCTACATTGTGTTCGACCCTTATTTTTGTTTTATTTACGTAATACCTCGATCGGCTTTACTCTACGTCGAATTGATCGGTGAAGTCAACATGTTGGTCACGGTATGGATCGGACCAGCAACTTGTGCCTGAAGAATGTAACGGTCGACCGCTGCGCTACATATTGAAGCCTATGACTTTATTTCAAATTCTATGCTTAAATAGTAGGGGCGGAAACAACGGTGGCGACCACCCACGCGGCCGATAAGAACACACTGATACTATGCGGTCCCCCCCACGCTAAAAGCAGAAACTCCGAGTTAAGTCCTCCATTACGAATCGTTCAATGGCAAGTTTTTGTTCAGCTAACTTTTTATGTTCCACAGCAGCAACAACATATAATATTCGAAGAATAGAATTTTTAACAATGCTGAGCGCGCGATTGTTTCAGCAGAGATTTTCTTCTTATGTAATAATACTACATTCGACCACTATTTTTGTATTTTTTTAAGGAGACAGACGTACGTTCGTGTTGTCGTATTGACTTTTTTTACAGGAGGAGTGGCAGCGTGTGTAGGTAGTATATCATCGCCTACTCTATCTCTCTTTTTCCGGTCTTTGCTTCGCCCCCCAATCGTTGCCGTGCGTGTGTCTACGCAACAATATACATATATCAAATAGAGTAGGCCCATGTCTATGTTGCTTCCGGCACTACATCATGATCATCAGAAGATAAAGATGGCTCTCGCACTTGGAACTTCGCAGTTAAGAAATGCGGCCTTAAAAAAAAGACAAAATCAAAGAAATTGACGACAAATAAATAATTACAACACACGTGCGTGCTCAGGCCCGACGTGGAGTAAAGAACAAGAACGAACCCGCCTTTCTTTGTGGTGTAAGAACAGAGCCCCCAAAACGTGACAGCTGCAAGATAATTCNGACGACAAATAAATAATTACAACACACGTGCGTGCTCAGGCCCGACGTGGAGTAAAGAACAAGAACGAACCCGCCTTTCTTTGTGGTGTAAGAACAGAGCCCCCAAAACGTGACAGCTGCAAGATAATTCGCACTCACGAAGGGATGAGGGGCTACTCGCGGGGTGACCGGTGGGCAGTTAGTTGCAGATCAGCGGCGAGGAGGAGGTTCCTTTGAAAATAGTGCTGGTGGTGCGGAGATGGGGGGGTTGTACTGTTTTTATTTTTGCGCGTCTAACGGTAGTCAACTATAAAATCGGGCT
This sequence comes from Ectocarpus sp. CCAP 1310/34, assembly GCA_902602495.3. Lineage (NCBI taxonomy): Eukaryota > Phaeophyceae > Ectocarpales > Ectocarpaceae > Ectocarpus > Ectocarpus sp. CCAP 1310/34. The sequence continues at coordinate 20 of CACKRE030002058.1, read as the reverse complement.
TACAAATGCCGGCACTCTTG